>CAUYRH010039631.1:0-17184 GCA_963574655.1 Perodicticus potto
AGATTGGGAGAAAATATTTGCAGGTAATGCCTCCAACAAAGGTTTAATAACCAGAATCCACAGAGAACTCAAACGTATTAGCAACAAAAGAACAAGTGATCCCATCTCAGGGTGGGAAAAGGACTTGAAGAGAAACTTCTCTGAAGAAGACAGGTGCAGTGTGGGAAGCCGCGGGGGACTCCCCCTGCTTTTTACCGGCAAGAGCCAGAACAGGGAGCTAGAAGTCCAGATGGCCAGAACTGGAGATAAGCAGCACAGTAGTTCCCAAGAAGTAAATGACCTTCTTCCCTGTGAGAGTATAAAAGTCTGGAAGAAAAATAAAGTGTTGTCAAAATAAAGTAAAGTCTCAGCCTGACTGAGTCCATTACCCTGTGTGTGTCTGTGTGTGTGTGTTTTCATCCCAGCGCCCCCTCCTCAGAACCTCGCTAGTGGACGGCGGGTCCGTCAGTACACGGCCTACAAACAAATGAAAAAAATGCTCATCATCCTTAATCATCACAGAAATGCAAATCAAAACTACCTTGAGATATCATCTAACTCCAGTAAGATTAGCCCACATAACAAAATCCCAAAACCAGAGATGCTGGCATGGATGTGGAGAAAAGGGAACACTTCTACATTGCTGGTGGGAATGCAAACTGATACATTTCTTTTGGAAGGATGTTTGGAGAATACTTAGAGATCTAAAAATAGACCTGCCATTGATCCTATAATTCCTTTACTTGGTATATACCCCAAAGACCAAAAATCACATTAAAACAAATTAATCTGTACCAGAATGTCTATTGCAGCCCAATTCATAATTGCTAAGTCATGGAAGAAGCCCAAGTGCCCATCGATTCATGAATGGATTAATAAACTGTGGTATATGTATACCATGGAATATTATGCAGCCTTAAAGAAAGATGATGACTTTACCTCTTTCATGTTTACATGGATGGAGCTAGAATACATTCTTCTTAGCAAAGTGTCTCAAGAATGGAAAAAAGTATCCAATGTACTCAGCCCTACTATGAAGCTAAATTATAGCTTTCATATGTAGGCTATAACCCAATTATTGTACAAGAATATGGGGAAAGGGGTAAGGGAGGGAAGAGGGAGGGGCGGTGGAGAGAGGGTAAATGGTGGGATCCAAATTATGGTGCATCTTAGAAGGGACAAGTGAAACCTACTAAATGCAGAACACAAATGTTTTCACATAATAAATGAGAAAATCTCATGAAAAAAATAAAAATAAAAATAAAATTGCTAACAGAGTAGATTTTAAATGTTTTCAAGACAAAAATAAGTATGTGAAGAAATGCATATAATATTAATTAGCTCTATCTAGCCATTCCACAATATGTGCACGTGTCAAAATAACATGTTGCATACACTAAACATATAGAATTTTTATTTGTCAATTAAGAAAAAATTTTTTAAATATTTAAATATTGAAACAAAAAAACTTTTTAAGAAGAATGTATAACAATGTATAAGGGTGATTTACACCTGTAATCCCAGCACTTAGAAGGCCGAGGTAGGTGGAGCACCTGAGCTCAAGGGTTCAAGACCAACCTGAGCCAGAGCGAGACCTCATCTCCAAAAATAGCTGGGTGTTGTGGTGAGTGCTTGTAGTCCCAGCTACTTGGGAAGCTGAGCAAGAGAATTGCTTAAGCCCAGGAGTTTGAGGTTGCTGTGAGCTATAGTGCCATAGTACTTTACCAAGGGTGACAAAGTGAGACTCTGTCTCAAAAAAAGTGAAAAAAATAAATAAATAAAAGAATGTATAAAACAACTACTAGGGAAAAGAAATAGGGCTAAATGCTATGGGAGTTACATAATGGTATGAGATAAGGCTGCTATTCTCAAGAGACTTAGAGTCTCCTATATAGTAGCCCTTTTTGCATGGACCACAGTACTACTTATAAAATATAACTTAAAAGTCATCTAATTCAGTGCTTCTCAAACATTAAAATACATACAAATCACTTGAGAATCATTTAAAATGCAAATTCAAATACAACAGGTATCAGATGGTGCCTGGGAGAGTCTATATTTCTAACAATCACCCAGTGACGTATGCAGACCACACTTGGAGCAGCAAAGAGGTAGGGACGACAGTCCCTGCTTTAATTTACCAAGGTATTTCAATGCATCTGGAGTCACTGTGCATTAATCCTTTATAGACCCAGTAGCCATGACCCCCAAGAAAGCAACCTCATAATATCTTTATGATATAATTTCCCCCCTGAGAAGCATCATGCCCACATCTATGACTCACTAGCTCACTAGAGGATGAAAGAGATCATGCCTAGTACATAAAAGTTGGCACCCAATAAAGAAGAGTTCTTTTAACCATGACTCTGAATTGACGAAGTTGGGAATTTCTTTTTAAATTTTAATAATTAAACTTTATCTTTTCTAGTCATAAGATGCACCATCATTAAGAAGAAAAGTAAACTTCAATAGGAATTTGCAGTTTGAGTCATGTTTAAAGCACTGGTGAAGGACATGTTCCAACATCAGCACTTGGTCAGAGGCTCCCATTAGCAATTAAGGATGGCTTGCAATCAGCAATGTGTGTTTGCATTATATAAGACACACTGATTTCTGGAGGAAGTCAACCTCTATCTCTCCCCTGCTAATAAGAAATTGGGAAACGCAAAACAACTCCAGATGGCGTATGTTTGTAGTAATGAATAGAAGTATTTTAATGGGGTTAGTTAAGTTTTACTTTGTGTTTTTAATGAGCGACTCACTGCCCAAGACATTTTAATTGTGAACCAGATTCCCCATGAGGTCTTAAACCATTTTATGTTAAACATAAAGCTTTGTTAACTTGTATGGATGATATCATTCATCCCCAAAGCACAAGGGGATATAAAAATATTTCATAATGAGCCATGAATACATAACATAACCCCCAAAGTTTAATAATACTAACCCATATTTCATTTCTCCAAATGATTCCTCATTCTACTGCCATAAAGCCACTTTCAAATGAAAAGATTCAAGTTTGGTTTCACAAACATAAAGAAGAGTTCTATTTCTGAAAGTCTAAGTGAAAATAACTAAGCTGCCAGTAAGATGAAATTATTTAACAGTCTTTTAACAGAATATTTTGTATAGATAGGCAAGACATTTATTGAAATCTCTTTTCTTCGATTACCTAAAAGGTAACATTACTTTAAGATCAAATTTAATCAAATTTTGTCTCCATCTCCCAGGAACCATTCTAACTTGAAAAGTCTTATCTTTCATTTGTAAAAATGTATGGAGAAAGGAAACCAGCTGGAACATCTTTAGAGGATTTGCTAGAGATTTTGAAAATAAGACACCTGGAGATATATTAGAATCACTAGTACTCTGGGCGGCGTCTGTGACTCAGTGGGTTGGGCACCAGCCCCATGTACCAAGGGTGGCAGGTTTGAACCCAGCCCTGGCCAAACTGCAAAAAAAAAAAAACAGCCAGGAGTTGTGGCGGGCACCTATTTTCCAGCTACTTGGAAGGCTGAGGCAAGAGAATCACTTAAGCCCAACAGTTTGAGATTGCTGTGAGCTGTGATGCCACAGAACTCTACCAAGGGTGACATAAAGAGACTCTGTCTTAAGAATCACTAGTACTCAATCTCAAGGAAGGAGAATTCGTTTCTATTCCCATTTCTGTCACTAATATGGTTGTCAATGACCCCCTGGACCTCTCTCTCCTCATCTTTCATAGAAGAAGCTTTTCAAAATCTGGGTGAGGATCACCATAAACAGCCTCAGCTAGAGCACTTCTTAAAAATGCACATACCTAAGTCACACCCAGTCCTGCTGAATTAGGCTGCAAACATATTGTTTCCCTTGACAAGTTTCCCAAGTGATTTTTATGCTCACCAAGGATGAGAACACTGAAAATGGTTTACTATAAAGCCTTCCAGCAATATTCTTCGCTTGGAAAACACACCTAAGGTGAACTACAAATCTTAACAAATCCCACTCCCAACTCACGCCATCGTTTCCTGTGAGAATGTATCTCAGTCTCCGTCTGAAACTCGAGTTCTGCCATCAACTTTTCACTTATTATGTACTTGCAATATGTCATGTCCTCTTCATCTCTATCCTAACTGAAGTAGGGTATGTGAAGAACTTTAGGGTGAGTTTTTGGAAGAAAGTGTAGGCAAATGGTAAGAGAATAGAAAATGACTAAAATCAACATATCCAAGTCTTTCTTCACTTTACAGTAAATGGAATGGATGGTACCTATGTAAATTATTAGCATTCTAGCAGCTGAAAGAAAGATATAATAAAGTATGTCTGACATGATTCTATTTTTCTAACAATATAAAAACTGCTATTTAGTGATATGTGTATAATGTCTATATAGGTACATTGATGATTTCATTCTAAACACTGAAAGGTTGGGGGCGAGGGAAAATCTGAGTGAATGGGGAAGAAATGTAAAAGAAAAAAAGGAAGAGGCAAGAATAAAAAGAGAATAGGTTTGATATAATAACTATTCACTTACGTAAAATTATAGTTTATGTAAGTATATAAAACAGTTTTAAAATAAAATAGAATAAATCTGAAGATTAAAAACAATAAGCTAAAGGTTATACAAATAACCCAACAGTCATACATGTTTAAAATGTATCACATAAAACAGGCCATCTCAATACTACATTCTATTGTATAGGACTATATTATCTTCCTCAATACTGTGGCTTTATTCTAATTAGACATTTTCTGAGATAAAACCTAGAAACCTCAGTTCTATATAAAGAAAAATCTCAGCTATGTTCAGTGTAGAGTATCAATAAAAGTTTTGATTTGAATTGGAATAACTCTGCCAAGAATTAATTGCACAATTCTGAGAAGCACCTATTGTCCTCACACAAACATTTGCAAAATGAAGAGATGAAGCTAGATTCTTAATATTATTTACATAATTACAACTTCTGTCTGCAAATTCTCCTTCTGCAGGAATCCAAGTTTATTTTCTTTTTCCTTTTCTCAAGTTTCATGCAAAAAAAAAAATCTGCTTTGTAAAATCCAAAATAACTTTTTTCATTTACCCCTGGAGAGACGGCCACTAATAACACTATGAAGAAGAAGCTAGGAAGAAGACAGTGAACAGATGAGCCTCCTCAACCAGAGAAAAGTGGGAGTGGAGAGGAACTCTGAAGGTGAGTTTTCTCTAAGAATTAGAGGAAGAAAGGAAGAGAGAAAGGAAGGGAGGGAGGGAAGGAAGGATATCCATGCATTGCCAGCCTAAGAAGAGGTCTTTTCAACCAAGCAGGTGTGTGCCAGTTGAACGCAGCCTGCTAGAAAAGGGAACTGTTCAAGAGAAAGTAGCAGTCTTAACATTCTTATCCTAGCCAAGATGTGGGTAATAACCCCATCTGTCAGGGGTTACTCTCAAAGAAATGAGTTCATGAACTTCGGATCTTAAAAAGAAAGAGAACGAGCAAGCTCATTCAATATTTCAGAACTGCCTAAAACTTTCTTTTAGCGGGGCTTAATTTCCTTTGTCAAGCATAATTTGCAGATCCCATAGGACATCAAGTGTGGGTGTATGTACTGTTCCTAGTATGTTTTGTACTTTACTGTCCATCCACAACTCAGCAGGGTGAAAATATGAAATAATTTACCTAACGGCTCAGATTCCCTTCTATGATATTGGAATTTTCAGGTCTGAGCAAGTCTATAGAAAATATCATCAGTCAGTCTTCTGATTAATGAAAAACAATGCTCTTTCTGCACAAGCAATAAACATCAAATACTTTGGCATTTAGATTTCAGTGCTTCTGGGGATATACAGTGTAACCTTGGAGATAGTTACTTCACCTTGCAGTGTTTATTTCCAAGTTTTCCAAACAAAACTCATTCATCTCAGAGTCAAAGCAGAGATCCACCCAGGAGAACCGATGTGTCTAAGACCCCACAGCTGGTTCCTGTGTCCAAGGAGACTGTTTCAGTTGTAGGTGATTGTAAACCCAACCCAAACTAGCCTACACAAGATGGGTAGTTATTTTTTCAGGTTCAAAAATAGGACTACCTGAAGGTTTAACTTAATTAATAGTATCAAAAAATTTTACCCAAACCAAGTTCTTCTTTCCAGAGCTCTTGATTCCCCATCTTCTAAATTAGCACCATTCTCAGGGTGAGTTCTCTTCTTATAGCGCAAACTGTGATGCTCCTTCACGCCAGACTTTATTCTCTTGGGCTGAAGTCCAGTAGAAAGGATTACCAGTCTATGCCCCACAATTACCAACAAAAAAAAGTCTACTATATTTCAATACGTCTGTGAAAATGAAACATCCTTCGTGAACCAAATGTCCTATTTGTAGCCAGCACTAATGTGTGACTAAACTATGTGCCTAGCTCTAAAGTAGGAGTGGCACCCCACAGGTAACATAGGGCTGAGGATGGAGGAAGCACAGAGCCTCAAATAGTGGAGGCTGTTCCTAGAAGAAAGGACAATAGATGACAGGAAGGCTAACACTGGTGGCACCTGAAATAGAACCAAGTCCTCAGGATGCTGATAGCTACCTCACACCACTGCTTCTCATTCTGTGTGTGGCTGTGATATGAACGATTTATGGGAAGGTGAATGACACGACAATTCCTAGGATTTAAATGGAGATTAATGTTTGGTGATAATCTGAGAACAGAACTCTCATGATCTATTCATTTCTTAAGGTGCCAGCTTTTAATACCATCACAATGGCAATTAAATTTCAACACGAGTTTTAGAGAAGACACTCAAATCATAGCAGGATAGGAAAACAGTAGTATCTAACATTTCCTTTTTTTTCTAATTTCAAAATATTAAGGGAGTACAAGTGTTTTATTCCATGGATATAATTGTTAGCACACCTATAACCAGAGCAGCGGACACAGTACCCACAGGTAACTCACCCACCTCCTCCCCCCTTCCCTTCTTAGTTTCCAACATTGTCATGTGTACCCATCATTTAGCTCCCACTTATTGGTGAGAACACATGCTGTTTTTCCATTCCTGAGATACTGTACATAGGAAAATATTCTCCAATTCCATCCAAGGTGCTGCAAATGACATGACTTCATGCATCTAACATTTCTGTTCTTTTTATCCTTTCTGCTTCCTCTTATTCATTCAAAATTTCCTCAGTGTAGTGGTAATCATTAATTGTCCAACAATAACCATTGAGTTTTCACTGGGCAGAAAGCAAGCCCACTAGAAGCTATATTTCCTTGCCTGCCTTGCAACTCTGGTCATATTACTAAATTCTGACCCTCTAAGATATCAATAGAGCATCCATGCTACACACCACTCAGGGTCAAGTACCCAAATATAAGGAACCCACAGTGTGTTCCCCTGTCCTTTGCCCCTCACTGTTAGTTAGCAGATAGTGAAAAGTATCACTTTGGTCTGAAGAAGAAGCTGGTCTGTCCAAGGGACTGTCTACTTCAAACTGCCACCTGAAACATGAGACAAGACAAACTTGAACATTATTAAAGTCGCCCCATATTTTTTGATGTCTTTGCTATAGTTGCTTAGCTTATAGCCTTAAACTTGGTCTCTATATGTCACTCTGTCTTTCCCTACTTCACTTTTGCCTTCATTTCTTGGTTCCTAATTTATAGTAACAATTTATAAATTTATATGCATTGATATGACTTTTTTTAAAAAATTATAAATGTATATCCACTGATTTGACATTTAAAAAAAAAGCTGTAAGCCAATGTTGAGCAATAATTTTCTGAAGCTCCAGTAACCCAATTTATAGATTGGGTTATATAACAACTTATAAATTTATATGCATTGATCTGAAATTTTAAAAAGTTATAGATTTATATGCATTGATCTGACATTTAAAAAAAAGCTATAGGCCAATATTGAGTAACATTTTTCTGAAGCTCCAGTAACCCAATTTATAGATAGAGCTTCATAAAACTGTTAATCAACATTGGCCTACAGCTTTTTTTTTTTCTAATGTGAGATCAATGCATGTAAGCATATATACAATTAGGTTACACTGTTTGCATTTGTTAGGTAAAGTCCAAGTTGCATTTGAGCCTTTCACCCAGGGGCTGTGCCAATATCCCTACAGTGTATGCAATAGATAAGAGCTTACCACACCCTCCTCCCCTCCTCCTTTTTAAATTTAAATGTGTTTTTCTGTCATATGGGTGTATAGTTATCTATCTACTAGTCTCATATTAATATTGAGTACACTGGATACTTGCTTTTGCCTTCTTGTGATATTTACTAAGATGTTGTTCTCTAAGTCCTTCCCAGGTAAATACAAAAGATGTGAAGCCTCCATCTCTCTTTACAGATGATGGCACAAAGAAAGCTTTTTATTTGCTCTTCATGCCAATGAATATTGCTAGGCCACTTTCTAGGTCACAGCTATGACTTAACATTGCCTTTTGGTTCTGGATGGAAATCCAGTCTTTATTCCACAGAATAGAATAGACCAGGTCTTACCAAAGAGAAGGACATATGGGAATAGTCAGTGTCACCTCGTGCCAATGACATACCTTAAGTGGGAAGCATAAACTATATTCTATATCTGCTGCCACTTGCTACACTGCACACAGGCAGGCACAGTCATTCAATCCTGATACTTCTCTTCCTGAGCCCTGAAGATTTTGGAATTCTTCTCAGTCAAGTGCTGCAAAGGGCCACTGTTAAACAACAGGAGTTAGTAGCCATGTAAGATCTTTTTGCCATACTTGGCTTAAATACACGTAAAAGGAGTATACCATGAGCACTATGAAGTAAGAACTAAGATCCGTGCCTGAGTGCCGAAAAATTTTTAAAGGCTCATAGGGACCTAAAAACTAAATTATTTTAAAACTCTGGCTCAATTCTAGAATTCTGAACTGGAAATCTTTCATCAAAATTAACTCCTTCTGTCTCCCAAATTGGGTGTGAGGGGTGATGTGACTTCTTCCAGGAAGGAATGTATCCCAAATACACCCATCTGTTGCTTTTAAGAACCAAAATACCTACCCTGCTTTTGTTGTGGTAGGGAAGGATAAAACAGGAGGACAGCAACAGTAGGGGTCTCTGTGAAAGGAATGATAGTGAGTCTGGGAGCAAAACAAACAAAGATAGATGGGGTTAAAGTAACCCATCAGAGCAAACTATTGATGAAGGAGAAGGAAGGTAGCTTAGTCTTTGCCCAAGCACAATATGCAGGCCCTGCCTAACTAGATTTCTCATGCTGAGTTTGCAGATGTGACCCCTCTTAAATTTTTAAAACAAATACATAACAGGTTCAAATACTAGGGGTGTTAGAGGTAGAGTGACTCACAAAAGGTCACATGCGTAGCAGCTAAGACTACAATAAAAATCTACCTACTAAAGAAGGCTACCTCTGATTCATTGTTTTCTCTGAGACTTGAACACTGCAAGCACTTGATAAAAAATTCCATAAATTGTGGAATTAAGACTATTTCATGATACTTAACCATGATAAAAAAGACTTACAGGTCATTAAAATTCAGGGCAAGCCATCTGCAATTTAGAATTTTCCATTTATAATAAAATGTAAATGCCCCTCCTATATAAAGATTGTCATTGGCATGTTTGGCAAAAATGCAACTATCATTTGAGTTGGATATTGAAACCAGCCGAGCTGAGGATTTATTAATTTATAAAAGAAATTCCTGCTACATAATTTTGCAGAATAAAGCATGTATTCATCCAATATCTTCTATAGAGTGTAGCTGTACATCTGGACATTCCCATTTTGCATTCATGTGTCTTGATAGTTTTAAACCTATCAAGAAACCTAGAAATATTTTCAAGCATTTGTTGCCTCATTCATTCACTCAAAAATCGCTGTGTGCCTAACTGTGCAAGAAACCATGGTGATGCCAATATCAACCAAAGTGTCTACCTTCAAAGACCTGATCAAGTAGAAAAGGTGAGACAAACTGTCAAATAATTATGACAGCCTAATTCCACTTCTCAACCCATACAGAGGGTACACTTGACTTTCACTACCCAACACAAACCTCTTAAGAACTGGAGTTCTCAGCTTCAAATCTCTCTTGGATCTGGTTTTATTCTGACTTTGTGTCCAACAAAAGCTTCAGCTTCAGCTATAATGTCATTCTTCATCTCTCACAATTACTCTTTAAAGACCGAAGACTAACCTACGTTAAAATCTATTTATTCACTCATTACTATTTATTTATTTTTTAATAGTTTAATGAGCTAGGCCCTATGACAGGTCTGATGCTGTAATGAATAAAAGCAACCATAGCCACTGCCCTCATGCTGTAGTGTACAGAGGAAGGGATACACAACCAAACATCCTCCTAAACAAACGCAACATCCCCACAGTGACAGCGCAGTGCTTGGCACTAGGAGAATCTGTGACAAAGTGTCAGGGGGCTTAGACTCTGCACTGAAATGAGTACTATCTGATAGTAATGGCTAAATCCCCACAGTCATGCTGTCAGCAAACATACAGGCGGCAATTCTAATACAAGTTAACCATTCATTTCCACCCGCCTCTAAAAATCTCCACAACACACTGGTTAGCATTTGCTGATTCTGATGATTTCCACATGGTGAAGGCAGGTTCACATGCACTGAGCAGTGTATTTTCCCTGCTTGACTTTTCTCTCATTGTAGGAAATGTAGCCTGAATCATAGTGTATCCCCTGATAAACTAATAAAACTAAAAAACCTGACCGTTTTCCAGACCCAGATGTTTCTGCTGTGGGCTGTCAATTATATTCCAAGTCTCAATTATAATATAAGCTTCCTGATTTTTTTTTTCAAATGTATATTACTTATGGTTTGATTCTTCAAGTCAAACATTCTGAGAGTATTTTTCTAGTTTACTAGCCCTTACGGTTCAATCTTTTAAAAGCTTCATTTTTAGTTTTGGTTTGTCGATACTTACTATTCAAGTATATACTGTACAGTGGCACCTACAATAAAATCTGGGGAGGAAGACGATCTCCTACCAGACAGGAATGGGTTGGGGAGACACAGATACCTGCTCCTAATCCCAGCTCCAGAGCCTGGATCTGAGATCTTGTTAGAGGAAAGTCCCAGGACGGTGAAGATAAACCACCACCACTACCACCGCCAAGCAACCAAAGAATGACACAGACAAATCCAGCTGTCAGGTCAGATGAATTATCAGAGGGTTCTCACTCCCAGGCAGCACAGGGCCTCTCCCTTTCAGATTATGCAGCCATAAAGAAAGATGGAGACTTTACCTCTTTCATGTTTACATGGATGGAGCTGGAACATATTCTTCTTAGCAAAGTATCTCAAGAATGGAAGAAAAAGTATCTAATATACTCAGCCCTATTATGAAGCTAATTTATAGCTTTCATATGAAGGCTATAACCCAAATATAGCACAAGAATATTGGAAAAGAGGCAAGGGAGGGGAGTGGAAAGGATGGGTGGAGGGAGGGCGATTGGTGGGACCACACCTACGGTGCATCCTAGAAGGGTACAGGTGAAACTTACTAAATGCAGAATATAAATATCTGAACACAATAATTAAAAAAATGCCATGAAGGCTATGTTAACTAGTTTGATGAAAATATTTCAAATTGTATATAAAATCAGCACATTGTACCCCATGATTGCATTAATGTACACAGCTATGATTTAATAAAAAAAAAAGAAAGAATAAAGGGCAAATGCACATTATCTACCTATCTGTGGAGACTTAAATTTCTTTCTGGCAAGTGAGGAAGAGCTCTCTCTACATCTTCATATGTTTACTGGTAATATAACCATTTAGGCAAAAGGAACCACTTAACAATGCCCTTTGTGCTTTGTATTTCTTTCAGGTACTTTGCTTGGATCTATATCTCTAATGAAATCTGCATATGTTCTGTTGAACATTAAAAGCCAAAGGTGGGAGAACTTATATTCTTCCCTCATCTCTATAGATAAAAGTGCTAAGGAAAGGACTCTTGAGCAAGGAAATTTGTGAGGCCTAGATATAACAAAGCTACTTTGAAAAAGAGACCACTCATCCTGTTTTTGTGTAGGACACAACCTTCTATCAGAAGAGGGAAACTGAGAGTAATCCATCTGGTAACCTGAAGGCCGTGATGTCCCAGCAACCACAACAAAAAGCCATGATAACCTAGAATATAGCTGAGACTTCCAGGCTTCCCAAAGAAACCACAGTAGGTAACTGTGACCACCAAATTTGGGTGCCAAGCCATCAGCCCCCTCGTCAGTCCCTCCCATTCATCCTGGCTGTGAGAACTCTAAACTTGTCCACTGGCAATGTACTAGACCCCAAGGAGAAGAATCACAGTTGATCTAAATCAGTCTTAGCAATTTCACAGCCCTTTGAAAGTGGCTGTTCGGCAGGAAGACGTGAGACCTAGTCTATGCCCTAGACCTAAAGAAAGTTCTGGCCTAGTAGAAGCCTTCAAAAATCTTTTCCTTTTCAAATAAGGGAAAAACACACAAGGACATGCCTCCTGTTTCTCCCTATCTGCTTTTCACATTTTTCACTATAAAAGAGGAGGAAATGGGAGTAGGAAAGCAAAGAAGAGAGAAGTCTTGAAAAGAGAAAAAATGTAACAGCATCTTGTGTGGAGCTGGATTCCAAGAGTCCAGACTGGATCAGAGTGGTCAGGTGACTCTGCTGTGGAATCATGATCAGTAAATTGCACCTATTAACCTCTGCCCCTTGTGTGGCTGGTACACAAGGAGAATAACGAGGGTAACTGAGTGAGGGCCTATGTTCTGCTGAGACTAAGGCATGGTACAAATGGAAAGCATTATCATCTCGTTATCCCTCATTTCAGGAGGGGTCCTCATTAACAACTGGAAGCCGGTATTCTGCCATAGCCATCAAGCAATAAACGGTATAGAAATGAGCCATAAATTACTTCTAATTACACTATCCCCTCACACCAGAACCAGAGACTGCTCCAAATTAATGTGCAGCAAGTTTAAAGCATGTATAGGGTATAATTTTCTATGCAATACTTAATTAGCCTCCAGAAACTGCTACCATGAGGCATTACCTCAGAGTTTCAGATGTGTCTCCTGAAGAGCTGCAATCATGGCCCATAGTATAAGAGGCAAGTACGACCCCTTCCCAGGGTTTGCAAGCCCAGCCCTTCTAATTGCTCACAGGCTGTGATCAGAGAGGATATCCCATAGAGGCTAACTGTGCAGTTGGCTTCCTACTTAATGAAGTAGACTCTATCTGCTCCTTTACAGCTACAGTTATGCTACCGAGAGCCCTTCATTGCTTCTCTGTGGTCCTGTCAATGATCTGACTGAAACAATTGTGACTCTTTATGTATATAGTTTAGAACAGTATCGAGACCAACCATAAACTGTAGGTGAAAATGAAGGAGTTGCAGAACCCATCTGATTCCATAGCCCTCTGTCCAATAACTGCTTAGGGCACCATTCCCTTCTAGGGTTTAACCTAGACCAGAGTTGAAAAAGTACGTGTTGGACTTACCTGGCAAGGCGCAACTTACAGCACAGCCAGTCATCCCCACCAATGACAAAAACAGCACAGAGGTTATTTTTTCTCAGCTGGCTTAGTAGGTGAAAAAGCATTTGAAACTGGCTTTAACAAACTTGTCATTGGATTCTCTTTTGTGATACAAGATTTTCAGTGTCTAATCTGCCTTACTTTCTTGGATTCTGGACATTAGTGCTTGGAAGATATAATTATACTCATTAGAATATAGGAGACCTAAAACCAGCTGGAAAAGTCTCTCCTTCAAATTTTTCAAAAAAAAAAATACTAATTATATCACAGAAGCAAAAACATGGTAATTAAAATGACCATTATGTAGCAAGCTTCCTATAATTATTGTTATTCATTTTGGCAACTGGGAGCTTGAGGATTTGAATTTTATTTTCCAAGCCATAAGTGTAAGAAAAGCAATTTATTTACTTTACTGTTGATCACTGGGAATTAATTTTCACCCATTTCTTCAGACTTCATTTGAACTATATTGTTCTTCTTTACTCTTTACTTCTTTCAAGCGTTAGTTTTCCTATCTGTTCTTCTCAGACCTCACTGACAAATACTCTTCCTGGCATATGCCAGACACAGGGCTCAATGCAAACCTTCTTTGGCTATTTATATTCTCCAAACCCTTTTTCTTTTCTCAATATGGAGCAAGAAATAGTTAACATTATAGAATTGCATGAATCCATCTGAATAATTTGTTAAATTTCCTAGTATTGACTGTCAAAATCATTTACCTAATTATTGCTATATCCATGTCCAAGCTGTTAGCTTTCATCTAATCACCACCCTATATAGTAGTGTCAGTCACAGTACCAAAAGATATAATATGCAAAAATAACAATTTTAGAAGGACATGTCAGGGCAGGAACACAGAATTTTACAGATAGAATGATGAGGACCAAGGAAGGAGGTTAAGAAGTGAGTTAAAAGCCAGAAGAAAAGTAAGTGCTGTTCCCTGCAACAATTTTATATCTGGTATGATGTAAATGCCACACGCCTTATTCAAGTACCTAAGAGTATCAAAGATTCAACAGATACAGGAAAAAAAAAAAAAAAAAAAGCCTTCCTGAAACTGTCCTTATCTGACTAAAGGCAGAAACTTTTTGTAAATAAGGGTGCCCAAAATTCCTCTTCATGGCTGATCCACTCTCAGAAGAAAGAAAGAATAAAACTTTCCCCCCAAACCTTTCTCCAGGAATTTGCATTTATGGCCCTAAAGGAGACAGAAAGACCATTTATACCTGTGTGAACAAATAGTATCTCAAACTTTCTTGTCTCATATTTGTTCTCCTGAAAATCTATTTGTCTTTCCAAGTAGTAATTTGTTTTCCCATTAAGTGCCTTTCTCCCCATCACCCTCACCTATGAAGATGGTATGTAATTTCCAAATTCTAGCCATCCCATTGAATTACTTATCAGTGAGTTCTCCCATGTGGAGGCACATTGCACATGTAAATAAATCACCTTTTTCTCCTGTTGTACTTTAATTCATAGGCCCCATTTGACTGACCTAAGGAATAAAGTTTTTCCTACTCTATGCTTTCTTTATGCAGAGCCTATTTATTCACCTATATCATTTTTCTTTTGATAAAAGATTGGCAATGGCAGCTACATCAAAAATAAATAAATGAGATCAAGTTAAACAGCTTCTGCATAGCTAAGGACATAGTCCGAAAAGTAAATAGACAACCTTCAGAATGGAAGAAGATATTTGCATGCTACAAATCTGACAAAGGGCTAATAACCAGAATCTACAAGGAACTCAAGAAAATCAAGAAGAAAAGAAAAACTCCATGAATCAACAGGCAAGAGACATGAACAGAACCTTTTCCTAAGAGGACAGAAAATGGCCACCGACACATGCAAAAATGTTCATCATCCCTAATTATCAGTGAAAAGTATCAAAACTACTTTGAGATCTCTCCTAACCCCAGTGAGAATAGTCCACAATGCAAGGTCCCAAAGCTGCAGCTGCTTGCGTGAGTGAGGAGAGAAGGGAACACTATGTATTGTTGGTAGGACTACAAACTAATGTAGTCATTTAGTAAAGAAATATGGAGAATCCTCAAAGAACTAAAAGTAGACCTTCCATTTGATCCTGCAGTCCCATTACTAGACATTTATCCCCCGCAAAAAAAAATCGCGTTTGTACTCAAATGTTTATAGAAGTTTAATTTACAATTGCAAAGACGTGAAAAACAACCCAAGTGCCCATCAATTCATGATAAACTGTGGTATACATATTCCATGGAATACTATTCAGCCAAAAAAAAGATGGAAACTCTTCATCTTTTATATTTACCTGGATGGATTTGGAGAATATTTTCCTTAGTAAAGTACCTCAAGAAAATAAGGCGGCGCCTGTGTCTAAGCGAGTAGGGCGCCAGCCCCATATACCGAGGGTGGCGGGTTCAAGCCCACCCCTGCCGAACTGCAAAAACAAAAAGTAGCCGGACATTGTGGTGGGCGCCTGTAGCCCAGCTACTCAGGAGGCTGAGGCAAGAGAATCGCCTAAGCCCAGGAGTTGGAGGTTGCTGTGAGCTGTGTGATGCCACGGCACTCTACCGAGGGCGATGAAGTGAGACTCTGTCTCTAAAAAAAAAAAAAGAATGGAAAATAAGCACCCCATGCATTTAATGCTAAGTTGAAACTAGTAGATTAACAACTATAGGCCTGCATGAGAGAAAAACACAATTTAACCCAAGGGGGGCAGGCTCAGTAACTTGTATACTGTATGGGTATATTGGACACTTTGTGGGTGAAGGACTCAAATATAACTCAGAATTTATCTTAGAAATGCAAAGAATGTAACCTAACTGTATGTACTCCTCGTATTAACCTGAAATAAAAATATACATAATTAATAATATATATAATAAAACTATATATATTTAATAAATATATATTAATATATTATTGCATAATTAATAATATATAATTTATTAATAATAAATAATTATTAATATAATTTATATTATATTAACATATAATTAATAATATATTATAATAGGTAATATATAATATATTATATTATATAATTTATGTATAAATTATATACATGTTGTATTATATAATTATAAATTTATAATTAATACTAATTAATTATATAACATATTATATGTAAATTATATAACATATTATCTAATGAATATATCATATTAATATATTTATATATTAATACATAATCAATAATATATATTATATAATAATTAATTTCAATAGTGTTTTAAAAGAAAAATAAAAAACACCTTGGCTGATAACACCAGCATCTCTGTCGTATCTGAGTCTGATTCTGATGATTTTTTTTTCCTACAGACTGTTGATCTTGCCTTTTGATAGACTTTGTAATATTTTGTTGAAAGCTGAATATGTGGTATCAGGAAACAGGAACCAATGATTTAAATAGTTTATTAGTATGAGGATTTATGTAAATTTGATTACGAAGTGGGCTGTGTTAATGTTTGCTACAACAATAAGCACCAGAATTTTCAAATTCCTCTAAATATCCTTCATTTTATCTCCCCTCTTAGCTTTGGTCCTATTCTGTGTATTTTCTGCATTAACCACTCTTCTTTTACAGAAGCCTTTTGGTGCGGTTCTAGGGTATTAGGAAGGGATGTCATTTTGTAATGTTTAAATTATGTCTCCGTCTTTTAAGAAGCCTATATCTCATATATCTCTATGTCAAACAGTTGGATGAAAATATTTCATATTGTATATGAAAC
>CAUYRH010039632.1:0-20458 GCA_963574655.1 Perodicticus potto
GGTGGGGGGAGAGATGATAAAGGGTGAGATCACACTTGTGGTGCATATGTGAAGGGTCAGGAGAAATCTTCTAAATACGGATCAAAATTGTTTTCACATAGTAAATGAGAAAATATCATGAATGTTATATTAATCAGGTTGATTAAAAATATCTCCGATTGTATGGGAAGCCCGCACACTGTACTCCAAGACTGAATTATTGTACACAGTTATGACTCAATAAAAAATAATGTAAAAAAAACAAAAAACAAAAAAACAAATTCTCCACTTCATAAGTTCAAGTTCTATGCTTTGTAAATGGCCAAGCAAAGATGTAAAAGTCAAAGATTAAATGGAAATTTGTCCTTTAAAAAGTTAAATGGATTTAATTCAGTCACAACTTGTGTTTCTTTTTATTTTGATTATATCTTCCTTTTGTGACTGAGCAGTCACTTTGCAGTGACTTGTTGGTTTTCCTACACTGAGCCCCACAGGTTCAAGTAGAACTGTCTTGAAATATTCCCTGTGAAGAAATGGATTTTTATGACTATTATCTATCTCCTATCTCAGAATACCACAAGTGGACAAGAATTTCTGCCATCAAACTTGTTTGCTCTCAAAGACCCTGTTCATCACTAAACTGAGCCCCTTGGTGGTTGAAGTCTTTGTGTCTTTTCCTGCTTTTTATACAGCAACTAAGAAATATAAGCTGAGTGAGAGAATGCATGGAAATCTGTTTAATCCTCTCAGTATCTTAATGTTGCTTTATTAGTTCATGGTTGTGATGACTAGGACAAGTTTATGTGGAATGAATAAAGGCAGAGAGTTTCCAGAGTTCCTATATTCCTAAGGACTGAGGTCATAGAAATAGAAAATTCCAGGAGAACTGACCAGAGTTGAGGGCATAAGGGAAGAGCAAAAAGTAGAGGATTGATTCTGTCACATGTATTTATTTGCCTACTGACTATTTTCATTAAGCTAAAACCTGCATACAATGAGTTTGAATTTTAATTCGTATCATCATTGATCCTGATACAGATTATTCATCTGCTTTACTATATATTTACTACAGTTACAAGACACTCTTTATTTCACAGTCGTATCAGTGATCTGATCTCTTGGAGAAGATCTCAGAGTATATAAATATACTAACAAATTTCTGCACTATAATTTAAGAAACTTTATAATCTGATTCATTAAATGCTCATTTTATGGAGCCTTTCCAGTGAATAACCTTGTTTATATCAAAAGTTTCTGTAGATGTCACTCCAATTCTAAATTGCCCTTGGTGAATTATACCAGTTTGAGAGACTTGCCTATGGGTTAAGATTACAATATGACACATGAATGACACGAGTATTAAATCTAGGGGAATATAGATTTAAAAGACTCCATGAGAACTAGAATCTTCAGATGGTTTACATTGTGAAACCTGTGTCTTCAGAACTTGGCCAAAGAGAGTTGTCACCAGCTTGTGGCTGAAAGAAACTTCTATCTCTGGCAGATGTAATTAAATAAAATCCTTCACAGGAACACAAAAATAATACTGAGAAATGTCCTTATTTTGTGTGTGTGTATGTGTGTGTGTTTTCTGACACAAAGACTCACTGTGCCCACCCAGGCTGGAGGGTAGTGGCATAGTCATAGCTCACTGCACTCTACAAATCCTAGGCTCAAGTGATCCTCCCACCTAGGCCTCCTGAATAGCTAGTACTAGAGGGCATGCCACCATGCCCAACTTTCTTATAAGATTTTGAAAAGATAAGCTGACATAAAATTTGTCCATAGGACACAGGTGTGACCTGAGTTTTGAAACTATCAGCTTCTCCTCCAGCTTGAAGGCCAATTTACCCATTTTATATTTGTCTCCTGCCCTTTGAACGTCATGTTATAAACCAAGTGTCAGCACACTACAACCAGGAGACTAAATCCAGATGAACAACCGGGTGTAAATAAACTTTTACTGGAATACAGTGTCATTCATTAATTTATATATTATCTATGGAGGCTTTCATGCTACAATACAACTGAATGTTTGCAGCGGAGACCATCTGGTCCACAGACTCCAAAATATTTACTACCTGGCTCTTTATGCAAAGCAGTTGCTGAACCTTTTTAGAGACATAAAGCCTTGTGGACAATGGTCCAGTAGAGAGGACGTTTACTGGCAAAGAAATGCTTTGCAAGGTCTTCACAAAGGAAATGTGTACAAATTTGACCAAATGACCAAGAAATGGTCTTTTTCAGGATGAAAAAGAAAACCTAATACTGAGGACTCTATGAAATAATTAAAGCTCAGAATAATTAAAGCATGCAACTAACCTCACAGTCATGGGCAGAGTGACCTTCAGGAAGGAGACTCCAGAGGTATCAATGTGCACGTGGACATTATGATGAAATCAGTCTTCCCATCAGTAGCAATGAGGAATTTGACAAATCCAGTTGGCAATTCTGCCTGTTAAGTTTCACCCGCCTAACACCATCAAAGACACTTCAATGTTAGGTTTATTAACTTATTACAGTAAAGAAAAATGCATACTTTGGGGAGCCATGAAGATTTTCAACATGGGAGTCAGGGAAGATTATTATAGCATTTTAGGTACCAGAATTGGTTGTGGGGTGGCCTATACAGGAGTTTATCTGTTTTTGTCATAAAAGATACTGCCAGAAGATTAGTTGTACTCACTTTAAAATACGTGTGTCGCTATAGAGTTACTGTTAAGTCAGTTGATTTTTGTTGAGCTTGGAACACAGAGTTTGAATATACCAGTGTTAAACGGGTTTGAGCTCATGTAGTTTGTCTTGCATGACATGGTTTGGTGCAATTTATCTGTTTTGTGCATACTAGTAAAGTCATAAAAATATGATTCTATAATTAATTATATACGTATAAATTTCTGTTTGAAGGGTCAGTATAAGAACATGTCTTGGAATTAAAACCACATTCAGAGTGGTGGAAAGAAGATGTGCTTGAGAATGAATGGGCAGAGTGTATGTTTTTCTTAACTTGGTTTCTCTTAGTCTATATTTTTTATAAGATGCCTTCCCCCACTTTTGTCAACCAATATCCGTTGATAGGAATTGAGAGTATAGTCACCGAATATGAAATGCTCCTACCAACACCTCTTCCACCTTCTGCTTTAAGTGATTTTCAGAGTGATTCTCAACGTTCCTTTTAGCCTTTCCCCTCCACATGAGCATTTCTTATATCCTCCTGGCTTTATTTTTCCATAGCTCTTATCATCATCTGATATACTATGTATGTCATTTAATTCTTTGATTATTGGTGTCTCTTCTGTTTGCTGTAGGCAAAATTCTAAAGCTATACTTCTTCCAAGATTCCTGTCTGCTGAGCATTCATTCAATCAAGCACTAATCTAGGACTGCTGTGAAGGGATTCTGCAGGCGTGATAAAAGCCCCAAGTTAGCTGACCTTAAGTTAACAGACATTATCCATCCAGGTGGAACTAACTCAATCACATGAGTTTTTTGAAAACAGAATTACCTCTGACTCATAGCAGTAAGGATTATCATACATATGTGATGCATGAGAAGGATTTGACATGCCCTTGCAGGCTCTAGTCATGGTCTGGGTCCTATGCAAGGCAATCACAAAGATCTGAGGCTGAGCTTTACCTGACAGTCAACCAGAACTTGAGGATCTCTGTTCTACAACTGCAAGATGTGAATTCTCCAGACTACTCAAATGATCTCTGAAGAAGATTCCTATTCAGAGACTCCAGATAAGGACCTAGCTCTGCCAGCATCTTGGTTTATCCTTATGAGAACCTCACAGAAAATCTAGCCAAAATCGATCAGTCAGAATTCTGGCCTACAGAACTAAGACAGTAAGGGAAGTGTTGTTTTAAGCTGTCATATGAGCATAAATTTTTCCCCATTTTGTTTACTGCTATACCCTTGGTGCCTAGAATTGAGTCTGATACATAAGAAGCATTGCAGAAATAATTCCAATTAACCGGCTAAGCTGATCACTATGAATAGTGTGAGCCTATTTAATATTATACACTCACTGTGGATATTTACTGTAAATTCAGTTGCATAAAATAATAGAATAAGGGTTAAAACTTTGCAGCCTCTATCTCAAAATTTTCCATAATTTCTGATAAAAAAATCTTATTAAAATTATAAAAGGCGTCAACAACATTCATACAAGTGTTTAAATTGGTTCTTTTAATGAATTGATTACCAGACAGTAAATACTTAATTTAATGCATGTTTTAGTGCACTTTATGTGACACAAATTAATTTGCATTAGAGGCAGGAAACCTATCTCTAAGGTAATTAGTCATGGTCAAGTTTTAATTATCTTCTTAAGTAGGAGAACAACAGGTTTATAAAGATATCTACTATGATATTCTTGAGTGGTACTCTCTTTTATTTGTAAATAATTCTTTCCACTATAAATATATAAAAAGCATTCTGTGGCATAGATTTTAATATGGGACTCTAAAATAACAATATTCATCTTTGAATACTTCCAACTTTCCAACTGTACATTCCTTACCAACACAGCTACCTTTTTTCCCCTCTATTTTCCGGGGAAAGAAAGTGAGCCTCAGAGATATCAGATAACTAGCTCAAGGTCAGAAAACTTCAATTTTTAATTCTAACATTCTATTCTGTCATGCTTTCAATCAGTGATGCTTTTGTAATTAAATATATACATATTATTATGAATGTATACGAATGTATTTCCATATTTGAGTATTTACATAGTGTTTATAACAGAGCCTTACAGAATATGAGCAAGATACAATCGTCATTTCCCTACACAACAATTTCATCTTGGAGACTTTGTTAGAAGAATGAGGTTGGGTGAGTCACAAGGGAAGAGTCAGACTTACAAAACATGTGCCAAAGTGACCTTAATCTATGAAAGAACTAAGCAACTATCATTGACCAATTATCAGTTAGCTGACATCGCTCTCTTTCTTTCTCTCCCTCTTCCTTCCTCCTTGCCTTTCTTCCTTCCTGTCTTTCTTTATCTTACAACATATATCAAGAGTCACTATGCACTTGACACACTTTAGCTTGGGCTCTAGGCTCACTTGAACATGAGAGATTTGTCCTCTATGTTTGGGGAGTTTTGAGAGAAGGATCTCAGGAGACATACTTCTGGGAAGCAGAGGCTATACAATGAGTTAAGTGTCAGCCTTAAGGAGGGGAGTTTAGAGGGATAAAGGAAGCAAAAGTGTGGGCATATTCCAGATGGAAAGAAAGTAGAAGGAAGAGCTTGCTCTTTTCTTTTTCTTTCTGTTTCTTCTTTCTTTTTGAGGAATTGAAAGAAATGTACTGGTATTGGACAATAGATTACATCAGAGGGAAAAAGAGGACCTGGAGAGCAGGATTACTAAGGAACGAGACTTGTGTCTGCAATCCTTCTAGGTCAAATTAATAAAGTTGTAATTTATGGGGTGGGACTGAAGGGAATGCAAGAAGTAGTTTTTTTATAAGCTTGTTTATTCACTTATTCAACAGCATTCATGGAAGGCTTGCTCTGTGGACTGCATGCCAGGTGCTGGCACATGGGAAGCTACAGCCTGCTGTGGAATTCATCACTGTCAGGGGCCTTTCCTTTGTGGGGCTTATTATTTGGATTGATGGTTTTGAAAGGTCATTCTCATGTAACATAAAGATATAGTAGCATATATATTGTATTGAAAGACCAGATACAGAAGGATCTGGGGTTTGCCTGAGCAGGGGACTCAGGATATAGCACCAAAGAAATCCTTGGTGACAGATATGGGAATCATTGGATGGAGGCAGCATTGAGACCCAACTTCTTTTTGTAAAGTTAGGATATAAAGGATCACAGACGCTGTCTGTTCTTTTTTTTTTTTTTTTTATTAAATCATAGCTGTGTACATTAATGCAATCACGGGGTACAATGTGCTGGTTTTATATACAATCTGAACTATTTTCATCAAACTAGTTAACACAGTCTTCACGGCATTTTCTTAGTTATTGTGTTAAGACCTTTATATTCTACATTTAGTAAATTTCACATGTACCCTTGTAAGATGCACCGTAGGTGTGGTTCTCCCATTACCTTCCCTTCACCCATGCTTCCCCCTCCCCTCTCCCCACTGACACTGTCTGTTCTTATTACTGTATTTCCAGTACTTTCCTAGTAATCCAGCTTTGACTTGGAAATCCTTACCTTTGCCAGGACATTGATTCCAAGTATTCTTGATTTTTAAGAAGGACTATATCTACTTAACTCACTAATTGGGGCTGAATTTGGTGAGTGAAGGCCCTTTTCCCTGATATTATAAATTCAAAAATAAATACTATTCTATTAATAATGACTACCCTGACATTTTTCTTTTAGCATTATAGAGATACAGTTAAATTCAGTTAAATAGTACATTATATGGCAATGAGTGGTTAATCTTTTTTCCCACGAATATGTATATCTACTAATCTACTCAAAAAATTACAAGATAGTATTTGCCCTATTGATAAACTATTGCAGTTAACTATTTTTACATTTATATTTTTTACTGTGCTATTGGTTTTTATATAGATAGATTTGCTCTATAATTTTTATATATAAATGTTTACTTCTCACAGTATTTAAAAAAAAAGTTACAATATATGTTATTTGAATTTTCTTTCCTACCTTTGACAAGAAAAGTAAATAAATTTATAAATTTACTCCATTTTTGTTTTTCTTAGTCTTTAAAGTTATATTAGTTTATAAAGTTAATGCTTTTAAAATTACATTTCTAACTTTTAGAAAATTAAATTCTTCAATAATTTAATAAATTTTCCTATTAAGAGTAGAATGTAACTCTAACATGCAAAACAGTTCATTCTTTCATCATATCCCTTTAACAAAATTTAAGTTTAAAATTTTCTTTCACTGTATCTTTTATTCATAACCCGTGTTTTACTACCCCTCATTTTCTCAGAAAAGATAATATTTGGGGATTTGAAAATTTCTGACATCATATTCTGGATCTGACAGATTTTATGCTTAACCCCCCTGACAATTTTTAAGGGACTGGATGGCTAATTTTTTAAATTAGTCATCTGATGGCTTATTCATATATTTTATGGAAGTTAGAAGGATAGAGTTGAGCATTTTTGTGTCTAACTTTTCTTCTGGTGAGTTTATTTTGTCTGTCTAGTCTTTCACCTCAAGTATTACACTCAATCTTCAGTAGCACTATATTATAAATCATGCAGAATAATTTTTACACTATTAGAGAGAAATGTGGAGAATTATTTCTTTGACTTGTTATGGTCTTTTATTAGTCTTGAACATGTTTTAAACAGTTGTGTGGGGCAGAGATGTTTAATTCATCTCGGACCTCCTTGGACTGCTCCTATTTCTAATTCAGTAAATTCTTTATTAAAAGTTCCAACTTTATTTGCCTAATACACTTAATTCCATCTTTTCTTTCTTCTTATTTTTAGCAATATCTTTAGCAACATAGTTGCACACATGGACAGTTTGGAATAAAAATATCCAATCAAAAGTTTCCCTTTTGTACATTTTATGTTAGGAAATTCAATATTTAGAAATGGTTATGGCCTCAATGTGCAAACAATTAACATAAACTAGAGGCCCCTAAATGAGAAAACATTTTAAATTGCTAACAAAAAACAAACACGCATTAAGAACGACTTCTATTTAAGTAAGCTCCCCCCAAAGCAGGATCTCACTGTCATAATTTTTATATTGCTTTTAACCGTTTGTGGGCAAACTTTATAAAATAACCCATAGCTTGACACTGTGACGTGTATGGACACATCACAGACACTAAAAGGTAGAGAGCACATAAACGGTTTTTTCTGGACAACACTTTCATCTCTTTTTCTAGTATTATTTTCATGAAAATATCTTCCTTGTAGAATGTTTCTGTATAGTTAGCCAGGCTTTCATTGTAATGCACAAGAAGACACCCTAAGAATGAAACCTGTATGTTCTGCCTGTGGTTTATGTCAGTCAAACATTTTTCTATTACTTAGAAGACATTCAAATAATCCTGTATGTTAAAATGTTTTATTTTCCTCCCCAAACATCACTTCTGTTTTTATATCCAAACACGACAGATCAATGGCTCTTCTCCAAAGAAATAACAACTGTGGATTTTGCTTATGAAATCTGAAATATATCCTTTTGGCTTCATGATGGCAGACTATAACATTGACTAATAAACAAATTAAACAAGTTAACTCCACCCTTTTGTATAAAAACATATGGGAAAGTGTTTTAACTGTTCAAGGATTTCTACTACTTTGCTCTCTATTGCAGACTCTTGCACGTAGAGGGCGCTGTTACATTAATGAAGATCATCAACATTGTGGAATGCTGTTCATAGTAGAGCTTCTTTGAATGGCAAAACCATTAATTAGCTGCAATATATTACATGCCTGCTATTTATTACTCATTTTTTTATTTTGCCTTTTCTCAGTAAATATCTTTACCATAACTGACTTAATGAAGTCCTTTCCATAGATCTTTATTTGAGGTAAGTAAAGATGTGAATATGAATGCATGGAAATATTTATGAAAAACATTAGCTCATACGTTTTGTTGAAGTTTGCTTAATTTTTAAACACATCTAACAATATATCATGAAAAAATAATTCACTTTGAGTCACTAGATATATACTAAAAATAGTGGGAAGGCAAATAAATTCCTTTGAACCTCAGGAAAGACACGCATTTTGTCACATTCATGCTAGGATGTGCAGACTGATACACAATGACTCTGGCAACACTTAAAAGTAGTCCCAGTTAGTTATCACGTTGATATTTCCTAGAAAAATAATGCCATTTAAAATACTGTGATTCAATGTAAGAGTACATGGCACACCTCTTGGGTGAGGGGCACAAATACAAATAAGGGACCTTACCAAAGAAACACAAATATTGTAACTTAATTGTTTGTACCCTCGTATTAATCTGAAATAAAAAATAAAACAAACAGAATAGTGTTATTATTGAATTGCATTGTTCTTTAAGTTTTTATCTAATTGTCTTGAAAACACAGAGGTTAACTGAGCTAATAAAAGGGAGTGTTCAATTTTTTCCAAAAATGGGAGCAATAAGAAGAAAGATTCAATTTTTTTATTTCGGAACAATTTTCATTTCTGTCTTCCAAAATACTTAATTGAGTGAGTGTTTCTCACTCTTAAATTCTGACTTCATGTGTTACTACCTGTGCTACATTGTTTTCTTGTGGCAAAATATTCATGGATTGGTCTAGTTTCTAGGAATGAACCTTAATATACAAAATACGTTATTGGAATGATTGCAGAAGATACAGTTATTGATTATCATCTGGATTTGCAAACAACAGATATCAGGCAAATATAGCACATGTATCAATAGCCTTAAATGTGTTTGCATAATAACACTCCAATTTTATTTTCTAGATTCACCTCTCAAGGTAATGTTCTAAAAAAAGTAAAGATATCTTCATGCAAAAACAATGACTTTTGCAATAGTGGAATCATCCCAAATGATTCAAAGTGGGATATCTACTGAGTATGGTATTATAGAGATATTGAAATAATAATTTTGAAAATGATTCCAACAATGATATTTTAAATAAGTTTTGCAATAGAATAGAAAATTGTAGAGCACTCTAGTTAGAATTATTTTTCTCCCTTCCCCCTAGAATTATTAAATATGTGTCTGTTCATCAGCATAAATAGAAAGTGAACTTGAGACAAATGAAATAGTTGAATAATGACCCGACAAAACTATAAGGGAATATTTTAATTAATTCCTGTATTCTTATATTTGGTTATGTTGTGTTTCACTTATTTTGTCTTGTTTTTACCAGCTTTACATTGCATGGCAAATAAGGGGTGGATTCTGCAGCCAGTTAAATTGGTTCAGATTCAAACTTGATTACTCACTGATTGTATCACCTTGGATAATAAAAATCTCTGCCTCTGTTTTCATAGGATTGTTATGCAAACCAAATGGTGTCATTCCCAGTAGATTATTTAAAAGTGTGTTTAAACCATATGAGAGATTAGCTGTTGTTATTTTCATGTATTCTGTTATTAGTGTGATATTCCATAAAAATATGTTTGCATTTACCAATGTCTAAATCTTAAACCTCTATCCATACAGATTGCAAATAAAATGTTACTGAAAGCAAACTTTTAAAGATGAATTTGTGTGTACGAGGTGGCCGCTAAGGGGAAGGGAAATATGAAGTGTGGTAACCAGTCAATACCATCGTGCCACTTTGGAATGAGGTCACGCTGGAAGATTCACTCAGCTCACAGGTCTGAGACCTGCAGAGGCATCAAAGGCTCCCATCTGTTAGCACTTGTTCGTTTTATTCCCTGTTATTCTTTAATTATGATGTCCATATATCATATCACAATGTTGTAACAGTGAGATATTTGTGGTGCTTTATGTGTCTTTTAATGGGAAGAGATATCAATTCTCCATTTAAAAATTCCATTACTGTAAGGTTAGCCTTTCCATTGTCACTGGAAAGCTTGATTTTCATTACACTTTTGTGAAAGTCAAATCACTCAACTCATGCGACAAAGCCTCCCATGCCTCTGCCTTCTTTGTGGACACGCTAAGCTTCTCCCACCACAGCCCTTTACCCTTCCCATCACACACTCACTGGCTTGCCAGACTGCCAGTGTCCTTTCATTTGGATGTGCTCAAATACCAAAATATTAGAAAGGGTTCCTGTAACTACACATATTAAAACAGCATCCATTTAGAAATTCCATTACTACAAATAATGGAATTGTCCTATTCCGTTGTCCTATGATATATTGCATAATTAGTTAATGTTTCAACATATTTTCATGTGAACACTTATCTGTGTAATTGTCATAATACTTATTTTATTGTATATTCTTTTCTCCCTTTTCTAGAATATAATTCTCTTGGAGCGTGAGCTTTGTCTGGTTGTTCTTATATCACCTGCACCTAGAATATAAAATAGTCGATATGTGTTAAATGGCTGAATGAATATGACAAATTTCATTTAAAATCAAGATGAAATTCCTATGCAAATGATCTTGAAACTATGTAACTTGTAACTGGGCAAACTGGCACTTTACTAAGCTGCCGTCGAGTTACTAACGCACTTTCAAATATTTACAGACTACTCCCAAAATAAAATCGAGTCGGGCGTCATCAGTAAACAGCAGGGAAACTGAAGAGGGGCCGTGAAAGCGTTGAAGTAAAAATTGTTTTCAAAGCCGAAGAATAATTTTGTTACTATTTTAAAGAGAGTGAATAAATCTAAAAATAAAAAGGAAATGACATTTTAGCTGGTCTAAGCCTTAATTTAAACGCGTGTCTGATTATCTTATGACCAGACATATTTTTCCCCTGAGTTGAAGAACAAAATAATTATAATTTATGCCACAACAATAAAATTGATCATTTTGTGTTTCAGTTAAATTGTGTGCGCTGGGCAAATAAATTGAAAAATGCTAATGCCAAGACGTGAAATGGCTACTCGTAAGTACTCATATTTTATTGTCTTTCTTTTGTGCAAAAAAAGTGTAAAATTTCTCTCTGAGAGAATGTGTCATAAATAGCAAGGCTTTGGGGATCACGCTCATATGTTAAAGAGCCCACTCGACTTTCTATAAGATATTAATAGTGTCATAATTGGAGAATCTTTAAGTATAGGTACACAATTACAAACATAATTCCACCGATTCACAACATTCCAACTCAAAGCTTTTATTTCTTGTAGCAAGATCTTTTTGCCCCATTTCCCATGTAGAATTCCTGTTTCAGTCACTAAAGTACTCATCAGTGCTTGCAATTTTGAATAATTGAGTAATTTTTAATGATGAATGAGGGTAAAAATTGCCCCGAGTCAATAGAGCCTCAGAAATACATTTAACCCCTGCTGGGAGAGGTGTCACGTGCAGCAATCCCTGTAACAAGTAGAAACCAAAGCTTGGAGAGATTGACTTAGGAACCAGACCATCCCAATTTAGATCTTGGCTCTGTGAATTCCGAAAATGTGGGAAATATTTGCAGATCTAGAAAAAGAGGGAGACAAAGACAGAGAGAGAGGAGAGAGAGAAGAATGGAGAAAGAGGAGGAGAAAAGGAGGATGAAGAAGAGAAAGACGAGGGATTACAGATTCTACTGAGTCTGTTTCATTCAACCCATTGGTAAACATAATATGTTAAAGAATTTTTAAACGATTAGCATTTCTTTTTTGTGTGTTTGTTTTTGTTTTGAGACTGTCATTCTCTGTCACCCTGGGTCGAGGGCTGTGGCCTTATACTCACAGCAACCTCAAACTTCTGGGTTTGAGCAATCCTCTTGCTGCAGCCTCCTGAGTAGCTGGGACTACAGGCGCCCACCCCAACGCCCAGCTAATGCTCACATTTCTTGAGTGACAGGAACTGTACTAGATATGTTCCATTAGAACTCTTGATTTGTCTTGACTGTTCATAAATCATCACTATTTACAAAGTATACAGCTATATTTTGTAAGATAAGCAAACAGGCTCAAGATCACAGAACCAATGACTCCAGGACGAGTTCTGAACTCAGGTCTTTCTGAATCCAAAGGCACAGCTTAACTTCACCAGAAGGCCCATATTTTCTGTCATTTGATAGTCTGGAATTGGTTCACTAAAGTTTGCCTACTTATTTGAAAGGAATATATACAACACACAACCATTCAGAATTGATTGTTTGGAATTGCCTACATGATTTTGGGAACACAACACCAAGCAATCCCTGGTAATCTACATTACCAGCATGAATAGTCTATACTTGGAATTCTCAACACTAAATTATTTACTTTGAAATATGCTTAACTCATTAGTGCTTTATCAATATACGACTTGAGAACCATTCTGAAGCTGTGCAGACCACCTGTTGATTCACAGGCTTATACCCACCAACCTACGGATTCCAACATGAGCAGCATTGAATTGTGGGGAAGGGCAGAGAGGGCAAGATTATTCACAGCCACTATTTACTTAGAAAAAACATAATTACTTGATATTTTTAACTGCATGTAAAATTGACTGATTATGGAGTCACACAATGAAATTCCTACTAAAATAAATTAGTGTATTTATAATGAATGTTTATTTTGGCATAGCCAGATGTTACAACAGGGCAGCTATAACAATGAACATTTACATGTACATTGTTTCCTAAGGGCATGCAAAACTACAATTGAAATAGGCATCTATTCGCATGGGTTGTAGCTGAATATCAATTAAATAAGCCCTGATGTATTTCTGATTTGCCTTCTTGAATTCCCTAGTCTTATAAAGTATAAGAGTCAGAAACAGTGGTAAAAGAAGAATTTTTAAGGTATTAATATTTACAAAATTTGTATGTATAGTTAATAAGAGCATCTTATAGTCTAAAGGAATTAAAAATTATATAGATTTTTTGAACTTGCTCAGTATTGACTTTTTTGTGAAATGTGTGTTTTTTTAGTTATAAAAGTAGACTTTTTTTCTAGAAAGGATACATCTTCAGTTGTAATGAATAGGGAATATATTGTGACTGCCAATTAAAGTCCAAGTATCAATTAAGAAGTGTTTTTTTTTCATTTTGTTTTGTTTTTTATTTTTTTGAGACAGTCTCACTCTGTTGCCCAGGCTAGAGTGCCATGGCATGAGCCTCGCTCACAGCAGACTCAAGTTTCTGGGTTTAAGCAATCCTCTTGCCTCAACCTCCCGAGTAGCTGGGAATACAAGTACCCACAACATTGCCTGGTTAATTTTTCTATTTTTAGTACAGAAGGGGTTTCACTCTTGCTCAGACTGTTCTTGAACTCCTGAATTCAAGTGATCCTCCCACCTCAGCATCCCAGAGAGCTAGGATTACAGGTGTGAGCCATGCACTTGGCCAAATTAGTGAAGTTTAGCATGCTGATTCATTATTCTGAAGAGCCTCGATATTGGCACATGAATGCATTCCTCTCTTTCTTCACACTTACCAACAACATCTTAGTTTCCTGCTTCTCTGTCTAGTGATTCCCCTGCTTCAGTTTGATCAGCACTCTCTCCTGCTGGAACACCACCATCTTTGACTCTCTTCCCACTGATTGCTCCCCCACAGTTTCTTTTGGTGTTTTCTCCCTGTCTAAGAGTTCTAAGAAAAGATGCTGAGCGCCATGACTGCTGGCTGGCTTCCCCAGGAAAGACTGCAGGACTCGTCTGCCACTACCCTTTAAGCTCATAGAGAATGACCAGCACTATGCCTGGCCTTCCCTCAAACACATTGCTTCACAGAGAGGCCAACTTCCCTTCATGAAAACAAGACATTTGCAGAGTACCTCTATTATATTAATCAAAGAGAAGAAAAAAAGATACCCTGTCAGACATTGTATTGGGAGCAGATAGGCCAATAGAGAAAGGGCTAGAATTTTTCTATTAACCTAATAATCGTTCTAAGGTATATGAAAAAATATATTATTGTGAAAATATTTTTAAAAATAATAATAGTAGATACGGAAATGTATTAGACGTAATTCACAGAATTCAATACATGAAGTAGATACACCAAACGAGTAAATGGGAAAGTAGTAAATTCAGAACCAGCGATCCCATGCAATGAAGAAGACACATGTCTCAGTCTGTTTGTGTGGTTATAAGGCTTGAGGCTAGATAATTTACAAAAGAAAGGAAATTTATTTGGTTCATGATTCTGATGTCTGGAAAAGTGAAATACTGGGCTTCCGCATCTGTTGAGGGACACAGATTCCATCCCCTGTGAAAGGGAAGGGGGGGCAGGTGTGTGCAGAGACCACATGTGAGAGTGAGGAAGAGGCAGGGCCAGAGGCAGGGCTCTTTCTATCAACCAGCTCTCACAGGAACTAATAGAACTTCCTTATTATGGTGAACAGGACAAGATGCACCAAGCCATTCAAGAAAGATCACCTGCCGCAACCCAAACACCTCCCACTAGATCCCACCTCCCAGTTCTGCAACACTGGGGATTAAATATCAACATGAGATCTGCAGGGGTGAAGCAAACCATTTCCAAACCGTAGCAGCATCCCCAAGACCAGCAAACGTGAGCACGATAAAGAACAAAAGTAGAAATGTTATATGCAGATAATACAAATCCCAGAAAGATTGAAAAATCAAAATGAAGAGGAAAAAAATTTTGAACAAAACAATGAAGATAAATATATTAAATTTTTTTTAAAAAGATGAAAGAGCTTATGGGATCAAAAGGGCTTAATATGAGAGAAAGGAAATATCTCAGTTCTAGAAATCTGATGAAACGAAAGATCTCATGACGAAGGAAAAAGACAAGAAGAGACAACCAGGGCGGCGCCTGCGGCTCAAAGGAGTAGGGTGCCAGCCCCATATGCTGGAGGTGGCAAGTTCAAATCCAGCCCCAGCCAAAAATAAATAAATAAAAGAGAGAGAGAGAAGGACGACCACAGACAAAAAAGAGCAAGGCAAAGGAAATAGACGATGGGTTCTGAAAACTGATGGAAGGAGATGGTGGATTATACTTCCAGAGTTTCAAGGAAAAATACTTAGAATTTTATATCCAACAAATTGTTATTTTGATAGAGGACATGAGATGCATTTTTATTTATGTAAATTTTCAGGTGATTTGCTACACAAAACTCACACTGAAGACAGTTGTATATGAAGCACATACTCATAAATAATAGACACAGATTGAGGAGATACTTAAAGAAAATATGGACAGCTATCTGAGTAATATTGGTCACTATTTTAAACACATGACTTTGCATTTACTTGTTTAGTTTGATCTATTTATCTATCTAATTTATTTTATCTAGCTCACCTACCATCTGTTTATTATATGTCAAAAACCCATTCTCAGAAATCTATAATAGTCAGTCATGATGTGAAGTTGGGAGATCAAGAGTTTTAGAACTGTGGTAAAGTTCTTTTTTTTCCAGGCTGAAAATAAAGTTACCTTTTAAAAAGAAAATATTATAAGAAACAAAAAGGCAGGACAAACTAATGTAGAACTGACATTGTTGCAGCAAATCTAAACAGTCAATAAAAATGGACTAAACTGGCTAGTTAAAAGAATAAAGATTAACAATCTGAGTAACAATGGCTTGGAGTGTTTTAGTTATTTTTTTTTTTATTTTACATACTCATTTTGCTTTGTGATGATGTCCTTGAGTCTCTGGGCTCAAAGTACCATCTAAACACTGATGACTGGCAGGCGCCCCTGCCAGCATGGACCTCTTCCCAGAGCTCTACAGCCATACACACAACAGTCTGCTCAGTACCACCACCCTCACCCCACCCCACCACAAAAATCCCTTATCAAAATGAGCCAATGCGATTATAATCTCTGGGTGGTTGGTGAGGGTGTCCACAAAAAAGTGGCATTTATCTTCAAGAATAAAGAATTAACGTGGGAGAAATAGAGTGAGCTGGGAGCAAGGAGCTTTCAGGGGAAAAACAACAGATTTGGCAAAGGCGCTGAGTCAGGAAGGAGCCTACGACATTTGAAAAAATGGAAAAATGCCTTTTTGACCATATTTGAACACTCAAGGAAAATGTTGCAAGTAAGACTTTATGATAGGAGGGCTCAGACTCTTCTTGTTAAAGATTTTTGTCTTTATTCTAGTAATAATGAAAGGTCACTGAAAAATATTAAGCAGAATCACTGAATGATTATATTATTTGGAGCAGATTTTTAAGAAGATAAATTGAATCTTACTTGCCTCCAACATGGCACATGGTATAGGAGTTCAAAAATTTTATTTAAACATATTTGATATTATTTCAGAGCTATACCAGTTGTTAATAATCAAGCTTTTAAGTGTATTATTATTCTCTAATACTAGAAAGCAGCTTTTCCATCGTCTCTGTAAAATTATGTTACTTCATATAAACAACCTCTTCTTTTTATATTATTTTAGATAATTGTTAAGTTAGCAATGAGCTATACTTTTCGGGAGTCATGAGTTAGCCAACTCATACAAACTTGACAAGGTAGAGTGTATTTACTGGGGGTTGTGAATACCTAATAAACATTGAAAAGTTTTTGCATCATATCATGTGCCTCAGTAAAACTTCAAAACCCATTTGTTACTCATCAGTTCAACACAATGGGTGACTAATTGATGTTAAAAAGAAAAAAAATATTTTCACACATGTTTGGCAAACCAGATCTACTGAGGTTTTCTATAAGTATAGCCTGCTGTAGTCTGCTATTTAATTAACCAGTTCACAAATAAAATGTCCTCAGTTTAATTTCTATTTCATAGCTCAATACTATAAACTGTTCACTGCATAATTAGAAGTCCTGAACTCTCTCAGGAATGATATTACCAGTCAGCAACCAACCCATGAAACATAGAAGCCTGACTGCTACTCTGCTAATTGTGTGGGTTAATAAAACTTCACAAGTGTTCTTTGCTTAATCTGACTGAGCTGAGAAAAATCCCAGCTGGCATCCAATCTACCTGCTCTACAAATCCTCTAAGCATCTGAACTCCAGGAGAACGTCATTAAAGTTAATATTGTAATCGTGTTTTATATATATGTTTATATATGTGTATATAAACATATATACATATACACATATATATATAAAACATGAAATTAAAAACATATATGTTTTGAATTAAAAACATCGAATATTTTTTAGTGAAAGAACGCTCCGATAATCCATATTCACTCTAATAGCACCAAGTTTAATTCTTTCCAATTAAATATTTGATGCTTATTCTTGAACATCTAGAATAAAAATAAACTTAAGTTTGTTTTCAAAGAAAGAACAATCATTTAGAAAATGTTTTCAATAAATATATTTATACGTATGCCGTTGAACACTGATGTCTATTTCTTATCTTGATAGTTACTATTCAAAGAATCAATGATTTCAACACTTACCTAAAATAACTGTGTCCCGCTAACCTAGTTACTTTAGCCCTCTGCAAAAAGTGTGACTGTTGCATGGTCAATACATTCACCAATTGCTTCACCAGTCACAGCAATGAGAAGATAAACACAGAATTAATGGTGTATTGCCACAGTGTTTGTATAATTATTCTATGTATCCAAACTGTCTCCTTGAATGTCAAATATTTTTAGAAACCTAGCCTATTACTTGTTACTTTGGTATTCTTGATGCAATACATTTAAAATGTTTTATGGTTTGGATCAAATCTAGGTTTAGGAATGATGCTCCTTCACCTAAAATACCCCAATACATGATCATTTTGTGGATAAATAGAAAACATAAAAGTTTGGCCTTATTTTATTTTCAGAAGGATTGCACATTCCTTTAATTGTCAAATCCAAACTGATCTCAGACTTGAAAAATTACCACTTGAGTAGCACCCATTTATCCAGAGTGTTAGGACAGAAACTGCCTGCAGAATGCTAGTGGCTGTGAATGGAGGCAGGAATGGGGGCTGTGCTGTATTTCATAGATGTTTTCTCTGCAGGTGACAATGAGGAGCCAGAGGTATTGATTTTGATGCTGACTTGCATGTTGCATATGGAAAGAAATTCACTATCAGAATTGATCTAGGTTAAACAATGGAGTATGCATATTAGACCATCACAGTCAATTGTCAAACTCATAGAAGGCTGACATGAGCATATAGAGATTTCTCAGCATTTGGTTTAGGAACTAGGTACTAAAGTAGTTGTAAAAATTTCAGGGGAAATGCCCTATAGTATCCTTTGATATCTCATTCTGGTAGTAATGTTTCAGAGAAATATCCCCCCACGTTCTCTTGTTTTTGTTTTTTTTCTTTTATGTTGACCTGAAGGGATACAGGGAACTCTCATCCAGAGTTAGTATCCCTTCCAATAGGTGAGTTATACTTCAGTTTTTCCTTCTCTATGCTAAATTAGGAGCCAAACAGAGGCCAAAATTGTATATGGGAGCTGTTTCATTAAACGTGTCTTGGTCGTGGCTGTTTATATCTAGGGCAGTGATTTTTAACCAGTGTTGAAACTGGTATTCCATGAGAGGACCTAAGATGTGCCATGTCTTTTTTTAAAAAGATTGTTAATTAAATTTTTTTTTTTTTTTAAAGTGCAGCATGGCACCTGTGGCTCAGTGAGTAGGGCATGGGCCCCACATACTGAGGGTGACAGGTTCAAACCCAGCCCCCGCCAAACTGCAACTACAACAAAAAATAATAGCTGGGCGTTGTGGCAGGAGCCTGTAGTCCCAGCTACTCGAGAGGCTGAAGCAAGAGAATCACCTAAGCCTAAGAGCTGGAGGTTGCTGAGAGCTGTGATGCCACCACACTCTACCGAGGGCAATAAAGTGAGAATCTGTCTCTAAAGAAAAAAAAAAAAAGTTCAAAGTACATTAAGTATATTCTTTTTTAAGTGTGCCACAAGATACAAAAGGTTGAATAACACTGGTCTAGAGTTTGTTTTAAAAGGCCATGACACTTATAAAAATGAGGTTTTAATACCACTTACTGTCAATTAAGCATCTGCTTCATGCATGGTGATTAACTTTGTTTACAGACGTTTTGAATGTGTTGCCTAAATTAGATGGTCTCAGTTTTCTGTCTCTATTTGTTACAAACACTATAGTAATGAAACTTGTAGAACTAGCTTCTCCCTCTCACTTAACAAAATGTAGGTGAGTTTCATTCAAGTTTTGGGTTGGTTAATTGTTCATTTCTTCCTTTCACCCTGAGAAGTGTGCTGATGAATGAGTGTAATATACATTGTTTATCCAGTCACCTGTGAAAGAACATTTAAGTTGGCTTCAAGTTTGGAGATATGAATAAGAATGCTATGAAATTTTCTAGATAGATAAATGGTTGGAAGTAGAGGTATGTTTTTATTTGGGGAGAAAGTGAAGAAAATAAATTTTCAATCCATTTTGGTAAATGCCCACAATGAGATTGCTGGTCTTAAGGTATTATGGCAGTGTGTTTAACTGCCCAATAGATTCCCTAAATAGTTGTACATTGTGCATTACAACCAGAAATGGATGAGAGTTCTAATTGTTCCACATCCTCACTAGCTCTTAGTATTTTATTTTAGCCATTGTAATAGTCATGTAGTATCAATCTATCTCATTGTGTCTTTAATTTGCATTTCCATATTGACTAAAGATATTGAACATCATTTCATATGCATATGTACCACCTGTATACCTTCTGGTGAATTTTTTTTTTATTGAGCAATAATAATAATAATGCAAAAAAGTAACATTCACTGTCAGATAAGAGTACGTCTATTATAGAATGCTTTGACTCTGAGGTTCATTATGGAGTCATCAGTTAACTTCTTCTTTTTTTCCCCAAAGTCTCAAAAAAATAGACCACTAATATTTATAAATAAAAAAGATAATTTCAAAAAACAGATCATGCCAAATCTTATAGACAATAGAAAAAGAAGAAATACTTCAAAATCATTCTACTTCATCTGGATACACCTGATATTAAAATTGGAAAAAATATATTATTGTAAAGGAAAATTATAAACATATTTTACTTATAAATGAGGATGCAATATCCTAAACAACATA
>CAUYRH010039636.1:0-30178 GCA_963574655.1 Perodicticus potto
TATATGGATGGAGCTGGAACATATTCTTCTTAGCAAAGTATCTCAAGAATGGAAGAAAAAGTATCCAATGTATACAGCCCTACTATGAAGCTAATTTATAGCTTTCATATGTAGGCTATAACCCAATTATAGCACAAGAATTTGGGGAAAGGGTAAGTTAGGGAAGGGGAGGGGGAGGGTGGGTGGAGAGATGGTAAATGGTGGGATCACACTTATGGTACATCTTAGAAGGAACAGGTGAAACCTACTAAATGCAGAACACAAATGTTTTCACATAATAAATGAGAAAATCTCATGAAGCTTATGTCAAACAGTTGGATGAAAATATTTCAGATTGTATATGAAGCCTGCACACTGTACCCCATGATTGCATTAATGTACACAGCTATGATTTAATAAATAAAAAAAAATCCTCTTTTTAATATTTCCAGAGTAAATTGTTACTTGCCTACTATCATATAGAATAACACTTGGGTTTTATAATTTGGGGAAAAGAAATTTTAAAACTTTTATTTCATTTGTTATATGTTCTATAAATATGCCCCTTAGCAGTAGTTTGTGTGTGCATCCATTTTATATTCATTTGTATAAGGCATTCACAATTTACACAAACATTTCCCTATAGGTAAAAATAGTATATTATTTTAATAATGCTTTCTGTTACAAGAAACAAAAAGTACTGGCTCCAGTACATAAGCATTTTTTTATTTCACATATCAAATATCCAGGAGGAAATTTGTCTAGGGTGGTATAGTTGTTCAAAGATGCTTCCAGGGATTTAACCTCTTTCTATTTTTCTGCTTCACTGTCTGCAAAGTGATGGTATCATGATTGTTACTTCATGATCACAATATGGTTGTGACATAAACAGGAATCAAATTCTTCTGTGTTTCAGGTAGTCAGAAGAAGAAGGGAGGAAGAACTAAATTCCCAAGAACTACATTTTCTGTATACAATTTTTTGAGTAAACATTCCCTGAAGTCCCATCAAGCAAATTCCTCTTAGAATTCATTGAGTCACATGCACATATCTAATCGAATCTCTGAAAGCTTCTAGAGCAATTATGGTTGGGTTTGCATCCAGGAACCCTACAGTGTCTTCCATGGACTGCAAGACTGTCCAAATATTACATAAGAAAAGAAGTATTAAATCTTTCATTTTGTAATAAGGCTGAGTATTATATATCAAGAATAATGATAAAAGAACTAATAATGTAATAATAACTAGCAAAAACTATATTTATCTAGGATTTATTATACTCTAAGTACTGCTCAAAACACTTTTATGAAAAATAGCCAAATGAGAAATATAAACTATAAAATGAGACAAAGAATGTCATTATATAGTGATAAAAGTGATTAACCTCTATCAAGAGAATATAACAATTGCAAATACATATGCACCCAACAGTGAAGCACCTAAGCATGTAAAGCAAATATTAATAGATAAGAAGGGATAGAAAGACCATATAATACAATAATAATAGAAGACTTCAAAACCTTACTGTTAGCAATGGACAAATTATCCATAAAGAACATCAGTAATAAAAAGCTGGACATGAACTATGCTACAGACAAAATGAACCTAACAGACATATATACAACATTCCATTCAATTGCAGCAGAATATACATTTTTCTTAAGTACACATAAAATATTCTTCAGGATAGATAATATGTTAGGCCATGAAATAAGTCAAAAAAATTTAAGAAGACTAAAATATCAAGCACTTTTTCTAACTACAATGGTATAAAACTAGAAATCAATAGCAGAAGGGACTTTGGAAAACTCACAAATATATGGAAGTTTAACAACATACCCCTAAATAACCAGGGAGTAAAGAAGAAATTAAAAGGAAAATTAAAATATATTTTGAGGCAAATGAAAAGGAAACACAACATACCAAAACTTATACGATGCAGAAAAAGCAGTTATAGGAGGAAAATTTATAATATAAATGTCTACATCAACAAAGAAGAAAGAGCTCAAATAAACAACTTACTATTATATCTCAAGGAACTAGAAAAAGAAGAACAAACTCAGCCCAAATTTAATAAAAGGAAGAAAATAAGACCCACATAGAAATAAATAATAAAGACTAGAAAAACAGAAAAGATCAACAAAACTAAGAGTTGTTTTTTGAAAAAATAAACAAAATTAACAAGTATTTAGCTAGACTAGCAAAAAAAGAGAACTCAAACAAAATTAGTAATGGAAAAGAAGACATTATGACTGATACCGAAGAAATACAAATTATCATAACAGACTAGTATGAACAATTATACACCGACAAATTGAATAACTGAGAAGAAATGGATAAATTTCTGGACACATATAACCTATCAAAAATGCATCATGAAAAAATAGAAAATCTGAATACATCAATAATAAGTAAGGAGATTGACTCAGTAATATATGTAAAATGTCACCTATCAAAGAAAAAGCCCAGGACCTGATGGCCTTACTGCTGAATTCTAGTAAATGTTTAAAGAAGAACTAATATCAATCCTTCTCAAAAAAATAGAAGAATAGGGAATACTTCCAACCTCATTTTACAAGGCTCATATTACCCTGATATTAAAACCATGCAAGGACAATACAAGAACAGAAAATTATAGGCCAATGTCTCTGATGAATATAGATTTATATAGATAATAGCAAACTGAACTGAACAGCACATTAAAAGTTTTATTCACCATGATCAAATTATATTTACCCCAGGGATGCAAGGTTGGTTCAACATACACAAATTTATATATGTGACATGCCACTTTAACAGAATGAATAACAAAAAACACAGGACCATCTCAATAGATACAAATAACAGCATCTGACAAAATTCAACATTTTTTCGTAATATAAATTCTTAACAAATTAGTTATAGAAAAAATGTACTTTGGCACAATGAAAGCCATATATGACAAAGTCACAGGTCACATCTAACATCATACTCAATGGTAAAAAATAGAAAGTTTTTTTTCTAAGAGCAGGAACAAAACAAAGATGCCCTCTCTTTCTACTTCTACCCACCATGTTACTGGAAATCTAAGAACAATTAGGCAAGAGAAACAAGTAAAGCCATCCAAATCGGAAGGGATGCAGTTAAGTAGTTCCTGTTTGGAAGTGAAGTTGCAAGTTCAAGTTGTCTCTTGAATTTTGAAGATAAATTATTGAGGAAGTTTATAAGAGGGAGGAAGAACAGGATTTAGCAAATCGTGAAGATGTGGAGGAGACTTCCAGATTGCAGGAACTTAAAAGCAAAGAGATGCACAAATGCAGATAACTCTTTCCTCACCCCAAATGGACCAAAGAAGCACCAAGGCATCCAATGAACTAATTCACCAAGACATCATCTTCGGATCTTGAAAACATGACTTTACTTTGTGTTAGCCCCTTGTAGTACCCACAGAAAGATGTTCATTTCCCACAGGGTGAAGTCCATTCTTCTTTGAGAGGAATCCTGAACAGATATACAAACAATTAAACAGAAATAGACCATTTAAACCCCAGCCTGCAGTTCAAACGGCCCAGCCATCAAAGCTGGCCAGCCCGAATCAGCTGCTTAGGATCATCCTTTGAGGTTCAATGAACGAGGGCTTTGTTAGACCAGGAGTGAGAATGGATTTCAAAGACAAGGGCCCTCCTTGGGAAGTGATTTCCTGGTGACCTTTTCAAATTACAGGCTTTTTCTCAGAATACAGTTAGCCCCTAATCCTTATTCCTTCCACTGAGAATCTCTTCTAAACCCCTCAGCCAAGCATGATTAGAAGAAAACAATGGGAAGGATGGTCAAATCTCTCCAACCCGTGACAAAATTTTACTGATTAACCTGCACCTCAAATATAAAATAAGGAGACAAGATTTCTTCTAGTTTCGACTCTGCAAGTTCAGGATAACTTGATCTTGTGTCTTTATGGCATGGTTTAATTTCAAAAAACAAAAGGATGCTGAACATTAAGCCTCACAATTAGATCATTTTTTTCAGATTCCAGCCTCATTATTACTGTCTACTTTACTAGCTCCATCTACAGCTGTTTATTTTTTCTTACTAATTTTTATTTTTTACTGATACATAATTCATGTACATATTTGGGGGTATATGTAATAATTTGATACATTTATATAATATATAAAGAAAATCAGGGTAATTGGGATTCCATCACCTTACCGCTGTTTCTGAGGATTTTTTTTTTTTTGCAGTTTTTGGCCTGGGCTGGATTTGAACTCACCACTCCTGGTATATGGGACCAGCGCCCTACTCCTTTGAGCCACAGGAATTTTAATGCCTTTGGAAATTCTGTTTGGAGTTTTCAGCTAAAAACAAACCCACATATTTGAGTTTTAATATCAGGTGTTGCTTTTTTTCTGTAAATTAATTTAAGATAATAATATTTTTAAAAAGATACATATCATAAATTCAGCTGTCTGGCTTTGACCTGGGGTTCATATTATTGCTCAGAGTTTAATAAAATGATTTTCTATATATAGAAATAACATAATATCAGGAGAGGAAAAATAGAAAATAATATGAATGAATCTAGTTCCTAGAAGGAAACATACACACTGGGACTCAAATATCAATCATGTTGAGAATGTTCATAATAATCTTCTGTTTAATAAAAAAACACTTGCCTGTAAAACAAGATTGGGAGAATCCTGTTTTCTGACATTAGCTAGTTGAATGACCTTAGGAAAGTAACTTTGTGCAGACTGTCTGCCAGGCATTGTATGAAGTTTTCATGAATGAACTCATTTACCCTTCATGTCATAATCTTCCTGGCAAGTATTATTATTATCCCCATTTCAGAGATAAGGAATCTGGTACCCAGAGCAGTTAAGTAACTTACCCAAGGTCACAATTTTCAAAGCCAGGTGCTTGCCCTTAACCCTTTGATCATCAGGTGTTCTTGAAAGTCTCACATGGCTTTAACATTCTAGGCTTCCAAATGCTTTAGTGATAAAGATGTTCCTACTATTTTTTTTTCTCTAAAATTATGTATAATCCTATCAGTGACATGTTTTATGAATTTTTTTCTTAAAAAAATTTTTCTTTTGAAAATATTTCAATTAGATGAACTCTTTGACTTGGATTAAAATGTTAAAAGAGAAGATAAAAAAAAAACAAGAAAGGAAGAAACCTCCACCAATTACTTCATGAACGTTTGGCCACAAACGAGTGACATTTAGCTCGATGCAAAGTCTTAGCTATTTTTTTCTGAAGGGAACTGGGGTATCATCAATTGATTGAAAGAAGCCTGAAGAGGTGGAAACTAAAACATGTCACACGTGTGACATAACTGAAGTAGAACATGTCCGCAAGTATTTATTCATCCCTTTGTCCTTCTTTGGTTTCTTTCTTTCTTTTTCTTTTTAGAGACAGAGTCTCATTTCGTCACCCTTGGTAGAGTGCTGTGGCATCATAGCTTACAGCAACCTCCAGCTCTTGGGCTTTGGTGATTCTCTTGCCTCAGCCTCCCGAGTAGCTGGAACTAGAGAGGTGCCCGTCACAAGGCCCAGCTATTTTTTTGTTGCCATTTTGCCAGGGCCAGGTTTGAACCCACCACCCTCAGAATATGGGGCCAGCGCCCTACTCACTGAGCCACAGGCACTGCCCTCTTTGTTTTCAAATAGCCTCTTTAAACCAAGAATGATTTGGGATCCTACCACTCATTCTCATTTTAAAACTGCACACCAGAAAATTATCATAGCAGAGTTCAGCACAAGGACTCCAGAGGCAGGTGCCTGTGTAAAAACCTGTCTCTTCTGCATATTCATTGACTGTGATAATACTCTTTAACCTCTCTGTGCTCCAGCATTCTCAGAGAGAAGACAAGGACAATAGCACCTTCTTCCCAAGGTTGTTTTGAAGGTAAACATGCCTCGGATACCTATCAAGCACTCAATGACTACTATTCTAATTATCTTATAATTATAAGAACCCAATTAGAGACCCTAATCACAAACTTCTAACTCTCCTGAAGCAAATCTCTTCTTTCATTAACTTCTACACACTCAGGAAAATTAACTCCTTAAGAAGCATTTTTGAGCATTTTCCATGAACCAGACACTATTCTAAATACTTTGCGAATATTAACTCAGGAAATTCATCCTTTGAATGCCACCTGGTAGGTACTGTTATTATACCTATTTTATAGGAGAGGAAACTGAGGCACAAGGAGGCAGTAAATCAACCTGAGGTCAGTAAGGAAATTAATGATAGAGCAGGAGTCCAAAGCCAGGCCATTGGGCCCTGAACTCCCAACTGCTTCTGCTTTGCTGTTTTCCTCCCTGCCTTGCCCCACTCAGGGCCTTTACATAAGCTGCTCCATCTGCCCAGAACATGTCTGAACTGACCCGGGACAGCCCTTCCCATTCTACCCTTCCCTCCCTCAGGACTTCCCTATCTGCTGTGCCACCTTCCAGTACTTAGCAGATCATTTGTACTTCTCCTAAGGCTCGTCCCTGATGTCTGGCTCTCCACTGTAACTGCTGCCTTACTTCCAGGCCCCCTGCTGGGCTACAATCTTAATAAGGGTGGGAACTAGGCCTTACTTATCTTGGTCAGTTCTACTACCATAACACCTGAGAGCACAAAATCCTTTCATTCACCTCTTTACTAAGCACCTTTGAGGGCCCTAGCCTTGGGCTAGGTCCTGGGAGTACACTGGTAAACCAAACAAAACCAGGCAGGAAGATGGAAGATTTTAGAAAAGTGGTTCAGACTCTCGATGTTAAAGCCAGATTGCCTGGGTTCAAATACAAGCTCTGCCAAGTCTGGTGAGGCTGGACCGAGTTAGTCACCTTCTGTCCCTTACTTCTAACATGGTGCTATGTCTATGAAAGTGTCAACCTTACACTGGGCATGGTGGCTCACGCCTGTGATCCTAACACTCTGGGAGGCTGGGGCAGGTGGATTGCTTGAGCTCAGGAGTTCAAGATGAGACTGAGCAAGAGCAAGACCCTGTCTCTACTAAAAATAGAAAAACTAGCTGGGCATTGTGGAGGGTGCCTATAGTTCCAGATGCTTGCGAGGCTGAGGCAAGACGATTGCTCAAGTCCAAGAGTCTGAGATTGCTGGAGCTAGGACATCATGGAACTCTACCTAGACCAACAAAATGAGACTCAGTCTTGAAAAAAAAAAAAAAAGATTGTATCAAACTTACAAGGTTGGTCTGAGAATTAAGAGTTATGCATGTGAAGAGCATAGGACAGTCCTGGCCCCTACAAAGCACTCAGAGAGTCAGTTCTTATTGTTAACTGTCATAGAGCTTACATTCTGGGCTGCAGCTTATATTCTGGGAGATGGGGTGGCAAAAGGACAGACATTCACTGTCCCAAACTATAACACAATTGGATAAGAAGGTATTTGGTTAAATGATATGAAACTGCCATATTTTTAAGTCAAAACATCAAAGAGAGGCAATTTTACTGAGATCAAACTAAAATGCTCAGAGAACTTAGAGAAGAGAGCAACTAATTTTACTTAGGGAAGCTAAAGCAAAGCTCCACAAAGAAGTTGGACCTTAATGGAGCCCCACACAATGGGTAGACAGTCACCAGGCAGAGAGGGTGAAGCGGGATGTGACATCCCAGGAGAACAACAGCAAGAGCAAAGCAAGGGGGTCTGAGAAAGCAAGTCAAGTTCTTCTGGTCAGAACTCAGAATCCACTGTGGACTAGGAAGGCATCAAATTATTGCTATCACGTGAAGCTTGTTCACTTTCTGGCTCCAATGTTATAAGACATAGTAGAAGTTTGTAGAGAGTTAAGAAAGCATTATGACATAAAAGGAAAAAGTATATGTGAGTTTGGGTGCCACAGAGACCTATTAGTTTGAATCCCAAATCTACTGAGTAAGTGAAATGGGCCAAATTAATTAACTTCCACCAGTCTCAATATCCTTATCTGTAAAATGGGTTCCATAGGGCAAACCTGTCAGGATGGTTGTAAAGGTTAGAGAAAATGTATATGAAGCAATTAGCATATTATCTGACACATAAGCAGTTTTCAGTCAAAAGTGGCACTTTTAATATTAATGTCTTTGAGGACTCAGTAATTTATAGGAAACTTCAGGGCTAATAATTCTAGTTATAATAAAGCCAGGCAATTAAGAGTAAATATTTCATGTTTTCCTCATCAGAAGACTTCAGAAAGACCAAGAACTACTATGCTGAGAAGATAATCCAAAAATTACCATATCAATTAATACTTACATAGCAAGTTTCCACAATGCAAATCCTTTCCCATGAATTAACTCATCTGCTCATTACAGCAGCCTTTTGAGAGAAGTTAATATTGTTTTCCATATTTGTAGAGGACACAAGCCTCAGGAAAGTCCTTGCTGAAGTTCTCATCATGGCAAGTGGCAGTTAAAAGTCTTAATATTATTGAAAATGGAGACTATGCCTTTGTCTCCTCCTTAAAAAACTAAAAAACAGAACTTGTTTTGAAGGCTTAGGAAGTTGTTACCTGATGACCTCAGTTAATAATAACAGTATGCAGGAGATTATACAATCATAAAATTTTTGCGTGGGGTCTATCAACAACCATCTCCCTTAACCTTCTCATTTTACAAAAGAAAATCAAGAAAAGAATAATTAAATGACTTTCCTGTAGTCACTTTGAAAATTCATAGCTGTGCTTCTAGTTAAAGATGGCAGCTTTAACATATGCTCTACATTACACTGCATCCCCCAAGCCCACTGAAAAGACAGTAAAGGGATTGATTTTAAAGACATTCGCTCATAAGAATAAAAAGAATCAGGAGAAAAACAACAACAACAACATTGTGGAAGATGGAAAGCAGATGGTTGAGTGGTAACTGACTTAGCAGACCCATGAAGGCTGAAATTTAAGTTGACAGTGGGGGAAACCCAGAAGCAACTTGATTTGCACTGAAAAAGCTCAGTAAAGCTTTTCAGGAAGCAAGAAGTACCTGTGAAAGTGAGGATGCAGGTGGGGCAGCTGTAGGATTTGTTAATAGTCTCTTTGAGAAGCAGTTTCCTCACCCTCCTGGCAGAAGACTGAAGACTTACTCTTTGGAGAGGATGTATCAGAAAGATCCTAGACAGAACACACCAGGCACTACTGAGGGCAAGAGTACCCTACTGATAACAAGGAGAATTACTAAAAGTTACTGGAAGCGTACATCCTGAAAGATGAGAACCCCAACCTCCTGGCCAACCTTGGCTCCCAGGACACCAACAGCCAAGCTTTAGGCTTATCATCTAAAGACTGATTCTGGTCTGGGGATTCAGCTCAACAATAAAGATCTAAGGACATTGCTGGTCAGGCATGCCCTAAAGAAATGGCCCAGCCAGATCTCCTTAGTAATGCCCAGCAGTCAGCAACTCCTACACATACACGCAGACCTTTCATTGACCATTTCTCTCGAGGGTTGCCAGAAATAGCAAATAAAAATGTCATCTTTGGACATGCCAAAAAATGTATTCATTGTTTATCTGAAATTCAGAGTCAACTGAGAGCTACATGTCATATTTGGCAACCCTATCCTCTCCTCTATTAAATAAGAATAGACATCTAGGAATCACCAGACATTTGAGGAAAGCGTTAGCATGAAAAACAGTGAAAAGAACCATGAAGACAAAAATGCAAAAGACAGAGAGAATTTTTTTCAAATGTAAACCATTTATTCTTGCAAAAAGTTAAGGAAGGACACTGTAACTTTTAAATAAGAAAAGTTTGTTACCAAAAGAAATACTCAGAAAGCATAAGAGAATTATTGTTACTCAACATTATGAGAACAGAAATGAAAAATCCAACAGAAAAAGAAAACACAGGAAATGGAGGAAAAGAACTGATAAAAGAAATAATCCAAGAAAACTTCCAAAAACTGAAGGAACAAGTTTCCCTTATAGAAGTGCCCTCTGGGCACAAAGTATGATAAAATGCTTTCAGTAAGGGAAAAGTAAAAAAGAAGGAAAGAAGGAAGGGAGTTGAGCTGAGATAAAATCTGTTTTAGTTCCAGGACATCAGGGTGGAAGATACTTGATAATTAGTTAGCAATTTGTTTATGGTCACTGTAGTCTAGAATTAATACAGGAGTTTAATAAGTCTATCAAACCTTAAGGAATGAGGTCTTATAAAAATAATGACACCCATGAATAAGCACAATGTAGTGAAAAGAACTCAAGGGTAGGAATCAGAGACATACAGTCCAATCTTGTTTCTGCCTCTATTTGACCTCGGATCCATCAATTCATGTCTCTAGGCCCTAGTTTCATCATCTGCAAACTTATATTAAATTATAAAATTATATAATTCTATTTTATTAAGTAGTCATGAAATACAGATTACGTAAGTGAATACATAATCCAAATAATTTTAAAAGTTCATAGTTCATTAATACTTGTAAAATATATCAACCTTCTCTTTCTCGAATTTCATTTCCTCCTCTTTTTTAGATATTACATATTATATTGTTTTTATTATATAATGATATCTAACACTCCATGGATTTCATTCACTCACTCTCAGATTTCTGATTGATGTTGTTTATAGGTGCAAAGTATATAGCTGTGAATTATGCAGTCATGGTATCTACCCTTACAGAACTTTCATTTTAGTAGATAAGCTAGTAAATTAAAAAACTATATAAATGTATACATATATTCTGTATAGGGTAAGAGCGATGAGAGAAAATAATATTCCGTAAAATGAAATACTAATTAGAATTATTTTTAGAGTTGGTGGTTAGCAAAAGATTTCCTGAGAATGTGATCTTATCCTTAAAAAAAAGATAAGTAAGAATCAGGTAGGTGAAGAGTAGGAGAAAGCTTATGAAAAGGAGTAAGTGCATATAGAGGCCTTGGTGTGAGGAGGGAGAGGGCTTGAGCTTGTAGGAAAATGAAAGTTGGCTGGTATAAAGGTGTGAGATTCTCCAGAGAGAGAATGGTGTGAGATGAGGCCGAAAAGGAGGCAGAGACTAGATTATGCTGTGTCTTTGAATCCATAAAAAGAGGTTAGATTTTATTTTAAAGGCAATAGGAAGACATTAAATTATTTTAGGCATTGGAGTGACCTCATCTAATTTACAGCTCATGATCGCTTTTGCTGTTATTTTATCTTTTTGTATCTTTGATGCTTTGTTTTGGGATAAGTAATGTAGATATTATATAGCTCATTGTTGAGAAAATGAATGAAGCACAGCAAGATGAAATGCTTGCCTTGAGCAGGTGGCATGGCTGGTTACTTAGGGCAGACCCAGAGGAAAACCTTGGGTTTCCCAAATTCGATCACTTAGTATATGGCCTGGAACACCACAGGAACACAGTAAATATTTGTTAAACAAACATATACCACACTAGGGCTTTTTAGCTACTGAGACCCCTGTGTCTTTTGGTTAAGAAAAATGCCTATGTGTAAATCAGCCACCAGGGGGAGTGTATACTTCCCCCATGTAATAGAAACATTGACCTTGGCAAAGACAACTGGCAGGAAAAAAAAAAAAAAAATCTTTAACTGAACAAAGTGCTTTCTCCAGTTTATACCAAAAAAGATTTCATGAAATGGAATTGGCAAGAGCACAACAGATCCTTTGTTATGTGTTTGAGCGGGCCATCTGTCCATGAGACTCAGCTATGGACAGCCTCCTGACTGAGAGTTCTCCTGACTCTGTTAAAATTAAAAAAAAAAAAAAAAATGGTTTCTCCAAAGTAAAGTGTAATGAAATGGATGGGAGTAGCAATATTTCCTGACACAATTCAAACTGTACATGCTGAACAAAAGACTTCTTAGTTTTTCCACTCAACCTTGCTGTTTTAAATTTCCTTGAACTTACTTCAAAATAAAGTTTGGAAAGAAGGAAACTTTGCCTGTGGCACAGAAATGGTCCAAGATGGCTGGAGGGATCTACCTACTGAAGAGGGCTCCCGTCGCCCAGAGTGAGATAGGACGGCTTGTTTCCATTCTGCAGCTAGCCAAGGGTACACACAAATGTCACTAGAAATAAAAACAAAACAAAACACACACACCCCATAAAAAAATGCTTTAAAGGAGTTGGAACCCACCTGCCAAACACATTTTCCCCATTTAACAAAAGTTGAATTTTGTCAACAACAAATTGTTTGACAAAATTCTGTTTGCCTTACTCTCAGTCAACACATGCTCCAGGCTGGACACAGGTTCGCTCTACACACATTGTCAGATTTAATCTGAGTTAAGGGACAGAGGAAAGTTTCCAGAAGTAGTCTGTAAATGTAAATGAATTATCTATAATCAATCCATGGTAATTGGTCAGAAACACATGTAATCCAGTAGGAAGAACAAACAAGATTTTGAGCCGTGGTGTCTAAATCAAATAATTAAATGGGTTTTGTTGTTATTGTTGCTGTTAGTTAACAATTAAGGATATTTTCCAAATATTTCTTTTCCTTTAATTTGGAGATCTAACATGCAAGTAGTCGACTAGGTTAATTTTTCTTTTCTGGATGTATATTATGAAAAAAAAAATGCAAAGACCAGCAGGAAACCAGCAGGGAGTTTGTCTTCCTCTAAATCCTCTCACAGGCAGAAGTAGGGGAAAAGGGTTGGGTGCTTGGAAAGAGTATGTGAGACTTTCTGCTTAGTACCTTGGATGCTTCACTCTTAAAAAGCTTTGACTACTTGGATTTTCTTTTCTTTTTTTCAAAAGCAGTACTAATTCCATAATATCATAACCTACTGTACATAACTGTCAGATATGTGTTTCCTATTTGTACTAAATTATTTAAATCAGAAGGCACGATCGCTCGCAAAATGTTGGTGAAAGTAGTCTTTGGGCAGGAATGAGCATGTTGTGAGAATGTCTATGTGAGAGATTAGTTACTGGTATTTTCCAGTCAATTAATTAAGATCAAAAATAAATAGAAGAAGAAGAAATGAAGACCTTTCGAAAATCTAACAAACAGATTACAAAGTGTCTAAAAATATCATGGTTATTTTATTCAATATTAAATAAATATAAAATGGCACCTACTATGCAATAGTCACTGCCTCCAGTGTTATGCAAGATTCTTCAAAGGCCTTTGATTTACTCTTTCCCCTTAAAGGTTTTATGAACTGCAAGAGATAGAAGGAGAGAAATTAAGCTCTCAAAATATAAATATTAAAGTTCTTCTTAGCAAAGTATCTCAAGAATGGAAGAAAAAGTATCCAATGTACTCAGCCCTAATATAGAGCTAATTTATAGCTTTCATATGAAGGCTAAAACCCAATTATAGCACAAGAATATGGGGAAAATGGCAAGGGAGGGGAGGGGGGAGGATGGGTAGAGGGAGGGCAATCAGTGGGATCACACCTACGGTGCATCTTAGTAGGGTACTGGTGAAACTTATTAAATGTAGAGTATCAATGTACACAATTATGATTTAATAAAATTATTTAAAAAAATAAGAATTTATCAGTCTCTTTCCAGTGATTCAGTTGCTAATCAGTTTCCTAAGAGAACCACATCCAGATGAAGGAGATGGTGAAGTCTGCTAGAAAACACTGCCGCTTGTTGTTGACTGGGATGGAGATGCAATTGCTCATGCTCTTTCTTGGCTTATCCCTCCATGTCACTGTCATTCCTGGTGGCTTAAATGTAAGTAATATAAGTCATTTTAGACCTTTTTGAAGTGAGATTGCTTTTGCAGTTGGACATGTCTAAAGTCTAAGAGCATCTTAATTTACTTTTAGTATGTGTTATAAAAGGAAACACATTTATTCAAATACCTCCCCTTTACCTCTGATTCATCCTTATGTATAATTTTCTCTCATAAAGAAAACAGACATTTTGCTTTTGTTATCATATCCAGTGATAAACTCTTCTTTACCCATTTATTGGCTTTGGCTTTAACACCTATCACCTATTAAAAGCAATACCTGAAAAATCAGTTATTCATCTTTCACATTCTAGGTGCAAAAGCTCTATTCTCCACATTCTGACATAAAAGCCATGTATTTAACTTCTGAGAATAGCAGAATGTTTCCACCAGTTAGACCCTACACTAGAATAGAAATGATAATAAATCCAGTTTAAATTATACAAATAAAAGAACACAGCAGTTGAATCACAAAATACAGAAATGATTGAACATTCTCTTTTTCCCCATGGGTTGGCATAAATGAAGTGATTTTAAAGACTAGAATGACTTCTTTTGAGAACAGAATCTTCATTGCTTTATTTTTTTTATTAAATCATAGCTATGTACATTAATGGAATCATGTGGTACAAGTGCTGGTTTTATATACAATTTGAAATATCTTCATCGACTGGTTAACATAGCCTTCATGGCATTTTCTTAGTTATTGTGTGGGCAACGCCTGTGGCTCAAAGGAGTAGGACGCTGGCCCCATATACTGGAGGTGGCAGGTTCAGCCCCAGCCCCGGCCCCAGCCAAAAACTGCAAAAAACCCAAATAATAATAATAATAATAATTTGAGTTCAATTGGATAGCATGAGTTAAAAAAATATTTTCTTAGACCCACTAAAAATTGATTATATTTATTTACCTGACAGGTAAAATTTGAATATTTCCTTAAAAGCAATTAATTTAGCTCTTTTAAAAGAATGTGCTATATAAATATTCTGTGTATTTCTTTCTATCCCTGGTATGTCATTATCTGATATCAGATTTTTGTTTAAATTACCCACTATGTGTCTGTAACGAAAACCGTGTGAACATACACTACCACTATTCTTCCAGTGAAAAACAAAGGAGAAAAACATGAAAATCAATGAAGTAGTGGAAATCATCCCAAATGATATTTAAAGAATGATAGAATTTGGAAAACAGAGTCAGAACTGATGCTTACTTGGCTAAGGATCTAGTTGAAGCTTGGAAATAAGAAATAAAAATGATCTAAGCCAAGTCACAAAGTATCTAAAAGTAAATGAAATAGTACAAGCATGTGTAAGTGACATTTTTTGATGAGTGACATTTTAAGAAAAGTAAAAAAGCACACTCTTTTTTAGAATCTAAGATAGATAAAATGCTTAAGATTTAATTACTCTTGAGAAGTACAGCCAGTCACCCTGACTTGCCCTAAGACTGTTCATGGTTTTTTTCTTTTCCTTGTCGCTCAGTTAAGCATAAATTCATAGATTTCATGGTTAAGAGAGCCTGAGATGAGATGCTGGTTGCTTGCACTTAGTCCTGCCACTTCTTATCGGACCATCTGCTGTCACCTCAAAAAGCCAAGACTGTATAATCTCGGTAAACATACAAACCATTCCTGCATTTAATTTTGGTTGGAAGGAAGACCCCATTATGTGTATTGATTTTGAAGTGTCACTACCTTCTTTAGATGAATTTTCAGTACCTTTAGCTACTGACTGCCTTTCCTTGAACATAATATTAAGTCTTAAAAGTGTTTACAGCACACGTCTTACATAAATGCTTGACAAAGTTCATGATCTTAGAAGTAGACCCAATTTGCATAAAAGTCTGCCTACGGGTTTTATTCACCTTCTGGATTTAAGAAGCATTTGTCATCTATGGACCCAAATGTGCTGGAGCTGGCAGAGTTAGTGATAAGCAGAAGCAAGGATTGCTGGTTGCTGAAATACCAGTGCCAGTTCAAACTCCTGAAAACTCTCTTGGCTGAAGACTGGATTGTACCTGACCGTTGGGGCATGTGTGCGCTTTGCAATCTGTCTGTGTGTGCATTGTGGCATACAGGGGCAGGAGAGGAAGGGTTGGGGGAGGCAAAGGAGATCAAGTAATCATAACTATGTGAAAAATAAAAGACATCTTCACAGAGGTCCATACCTTTTCTTCAAATCTTTGGCTATAGATTTTATTTTACTCCACCCTCAAGTTTATTAATTCTTTAGAGGTGGGCAAAATTTAAAAATGGTACCACATATGGTTTGAAGAAGCTTAGCAAGCCTTACATGTTGGAGCCTATGAAAATGAAAGGAAAAGAGAAAGTATGGAAATCTGCCAGAAAATAAAAATGACTCATCATTGGGAGGCCAAAGACAATATAAAGATATTTTTTAAATGTTGAAATGAGGGCAAAAAAAAAAGTCACCAACCCAGATGATGCTCACAAGAACCAGTGAAACTGTTCTTTCAGAATGAAGGTGAAATGACATTTTCAGAGGCTGTAAAACTAAGAGAATTCATTTTCAACATACTACAGGTGCAAACTCCACAAAAGAGGAGGAAAGAAAATGAGGCCAGTGGAAATGCTTCAGAAATGAATGAAATGGTAAATATGGCATAAACATACAATGATATTTTTCTATTCTTTTTTCAATAATTAATATTCCATATTCCCTTAAATTAATTTTTTGGAGACAAACATAACATTGTCTGATGGGATTTATTATGCAAAACATAATAATTTTGTCATAAAGAATGAGATGGGATGGTGGGAATAAATAAAAATGTGCATTGTTAATTTTTTTTATATTTTAAAGAAGTGATCCAATATAAATTCTAAATAAAATGTGAAGAGTTGATTGTTTATGATAATGCCTAGAAAATTCTATAAATGAATAACTCAAAAACATACAGTCAAAAAGAGAATAGGTAAATTGGAATGACATTCTAACATAAACATTTTAAATCTAAACAAAAAGAAAACAGTGAAAGGGGAAAAAAAGGAACAAAAACTGTAGATAATAGGAAAGCAAATAATAAAATGAAGTATCTAAGTAGAACTACATCAATAATTACATTAAATTTTAATGGACTAAGTGCTCTAATAAATTGCAGTAGTTTTAGTATAGGTATGAAAATTAAAGCTCAGCAGTCTGTTATCTATAATATATGTACTTTAAATAGAAAGAAATAGATACATTAGAAGTCAGTGGATGGAAAAAAATATAGCATATAAATAGTAAGTATAAGAATGAGTATACATATCGTCAGATAAAGTACATTTAGAGGCAAAGCACAGTCTAAGAGGTAAGTTATATTAATGAAAGGGTCAATTCATGAAGAAAATATAACAATCATAAATATGTATGCACTCACTTAACAGAGCTTTAAAATATTAGGCAAAATGGGCAGACTTTTAAAATCACAGCATCAGGTAAAAATCCCCCCAAACAATTGAACAACAAGGAAAAAAAAATCAGCAAAGACAGGAATTTGAACGCTATTTTCTCCCTTGAGCTAACAGATGTCTGTAGAATAGGCATTCATTTCAAAAACTCATTGTACATTTTAAAAGACAGATCTTTATGCTGGACCATAGACAAATCTCAAGAGAGTTTAAAATACTGAAATCATATAGAGTACATTCTCTGACTACAATGAAGTTAATTAAAAATTATTAAAATTAAGATATTTAGGAAAATAATAAATATTTGAAATTTAAACACTATGTCTCAATATAGCCAAATAAAAACAAATCACAAAGGAAATTAGAAAAATCTTGAATGAAAATATAAACACATTTCAAAATTAATGGAATCCAAGTATAGCAAACCAATAGGAAAAATTTATAAGTTTTAGTTCATGTATTAAGAAAAAAAAGTCCAGAATTGATGAACTAAACTTTCACCTTAATAAACTAGAGAAAATAGTAAATTAAATCTAAAATAAGTATAAAAGAAAACAGAATAAATATCAAAACTGAAATCCATAAAATGTAAAATGAATATTAATATAGAACAGCAAAGGAATCAAAGTGTAGTTATTTGAAAAGATGAATAACATTGATAAAACTTTAGCTTGAATGATTAAGAAAAAAGTTATAAAATGCCATTTTCAAAAATGAAAACTACATCACCATATATTCTATAGATACTAAAAGGATAGTAGTTTCATGAACACAAATTTGACAATTTATATGAAATTAATTCTTTCAAAAACATAAATTGCCAAAGTTGACACATGATGAAACAGAAAGTATGAATAGCACTATATTTATCATTTTAAAAATATATGCATATATATACATCCCTTCAAGAAAACTGCAAGCTTTCTATAAATTATGGTTTTCTAGCAAATTTGATAAAATGTTAAAAGTGCAGTTAACAACAAACTTCCACAAACTCAGAAAATAAAAGGGTATGTGTCCAACCTATAATTTATTTTAAAGGGCATGCACAAGTGTTACACCAAAGTCTGATAAAGATTTTGTAAGTCAAGAAAATGAGAGACCAATATTTCTCATGAAAAGGAATGCAAAATGACTTAACAAATTGTAAGTAGATCAAATGCAACAATAAATCATAACAAGTGGAGTTTAACTTCAGATTCCAAGTGTTAAGTGAGTGGTAAGCTCCAAGGCAGTGCCTAATGATCCCTGCATCCTGGCATTTGTGTTCTTGTAATCATTTCCCATTGAGCATGGGCTGGATTTAGTGACTCACTTCTAACTTCTGATATTTGGTTACTAAAAAGAATATATTTACTGCAATTCTGTCTTGCTTATCCCTATTTCTCTCTCTGCCCTCCATGCCCTGCCCATCTTGAGGTGCTCAATGGAGAAGTTCACCTGTCCCATAATGAAGGAGTCATACGGCAAACAATAGCCAGTGAGAAATAAATAAATGGATTAAAAAGCCATGCTTATTGATTGATAGTCATCATTGTTAAGGTACCATTTGTTTCCAAATTCACCAATAGATCCAAGGCTATTGCATTTGAATTACCACTATGCATTTTAAACAAATTAGCAGGCTTATTTTTAAAAAGTTATATGGTAACACAAGTTATCCATAACAGTCAAAATATTAAAATAAGTGGGGGGGATTTATAAACTACTAGAATTACTATAAGGTTTAGTGCAATTAAGACAGTGTGATGTCCACATTAAAGTAAATATATAGATTGATGTTTAATTGAATTAGTTAAACAGAATAGAGATTTCAGAAATATGATCAATTTTTAACGAAGGTGACACAAAAAAATCCAATTGCAAAAGGAAAGACTTTAGCTTTGGAACAACTGAATATAATTATAGAAAAAATGAACTTTGATCTGTATCCCACATAACGCATAGATATCGACTTAAAATTGACTATAAGTAGCTCTAAGGGCAAAAGTTAAACCTACAAAACTTCTAATAAAAGACAAATGAGAATTCTCTACTAATCTGGAGTATGACAAGATTTCTTAGGGCAGAAAACGTATGAGTTACAAAGAATACTTTTAGTTTAATCAAAATTAAAAATGCTTGCTCTTCAAAAGTCACCACTAAAAAGGGAGAAAAGACAATCTACGGACTGGAGAAAATATTTGCAACCACTATTTCAGACAGCAAACTTTTACCCATAATATAGAAATAGCTCTTATACCTGAATAACAGAAGATTAAAAATGACCCATAGTAAAATGGAAAAAAAAAGTTCACAAAAGAAGGTATACAAATGTGCATTGAACACAGGAAAGAATAGTAGACATCAATGTAATTAAAATTAAACAGAAAAAAAACAAAAAACTATAATGAAATATTCCTAAATACCTGTTAGAATGGCTAACACTTAAAAAAATCTGGAACAACTGAAATACTCATATGCTGCTGGAAGGAAAGCAAATGGCAAAACTACTTCAAGGAACTATTGGCAAGTGTTTGAGAAACTTGAATTGTATGTACAATATAATTCAGCCATTCTACTCATAGGTATTTGTCTAAGAGAAATACTAATATTAATACCTGTATACCAATGTTCATACCAACATTTTTCAACATAGCGAAAAATTGGAAATAATCTTACCAACAGATGAACATATAAGCTGAATAAATAAACTAAGGTATGTCATACAGAGTAAAATATTCATTAGAAATAAACAGGAAAAGGAAACTGTTACATACAGAAATAAAGATCAATTTCAAAATTATTAGGTGAGTAAAACAAGAAAGGCAGAAATAATACATGTGACATAATTCCACTTGTAAACAATCCTAGAAAACACAGACTGGTTTACGGTGACAAACAGATCAGTGGTTCCCTGTGCTGGGGTGGAGTGAGTCACACACACTCTTCCAAGAAAAAAGAAAACTTTTAGAGGTAATGGAGATTCTGTTTCTTGACTGGGGCCATGTTTTCATGGGTATGTACTTCAAATCACATAGTTTCAATGCATGCAATACATGAATCACATTTCAATAAAACAGATCAAAGAAGATTTAAAAATTTGAGTCTAAACCTCACTCACAGAGGAAAATGAACTAAGCCACACGGATGTAATTATAATAGCACCAGGATGAAATAAGAAAGCAAGATGGTTACTATGGAATAATTGTGTCCAAAACTAATTAGGCACACACAGAGTTTTAAGTCCTGTGGTCTGCCTGTAGTGGAACAAGATGAAACAGAAACTTTGAAAGTGCTTCCAGGAAACTCAGCCTCAGTACCTTTCATGAACTGCGGCCCTCTATTCCTTTTTCTCTAATCCAGTATAGTAACTAAGGATCTGGGCAGTGGTGGGGTGGTGGTGGGGAATACACAGGGTAGACATAAAGTCCCTGTGAGTAAAACCCACTAAAAGAATACTTTTAGTTTCATCAAAATTAAAAATGCTTTAACATAGTAAATTGCACATGAACTTTATGGACACCCTTATATACATATGGTCTATGTGTGTGTGTGTGTGTGTAGTATACAGATAGTTCTACTACAGGGAGCATTTTGAACTGATTATGTCCAAAGGAAAGATTAATCCTCAGGTGCACAGTGTGGAGAAGTCATCACAGAAGAAATGACACCAAACACAACTCTTAAAGACTGGCGAGGTAGTGGGTAACTTAGACAAGGAATCCATAAAGAGGTATCAAAGGGAACCAGGGAACCAAAAGACTGGATTCTGCAGAGAAATGGCAGCTAAGGGAGGAGAGTTTCAGGAAAGCCGTTTCCCAGCTTCTGTTTGATCCATCTGTGCCAGCATCTTGCAGCGTTATTTATTATTAAAATTCAGTACATCCCAGAAGTGTGTTAACAATGACATTTTCAATTTAAAATGGGTGTATGGGCTCTGAACAGTTACTCTAATACGCTCAACTGGGAAGCCTGCCATTGGTAAAATGAGACTTCACACATAGGCATTGTGTCTTGGCTAACTCTATTATGGACAAAATAATGCCTACTCATCAATTAATCAGACTGATTCACTGAGGTAGAGGGCAGCCAAGCAGTGATGATTTAGATCAGCCTTGCAAAGAATTTGCAAAGAGAATTAGGCCCACAGAAACCCTGTGGTCCACCCAATTTGCATGAATCCCATTAGCTGTCCACTGGGCCCTCAGTGCTCTCAACCATCCACACAGTTGCCAGCCCCTGCTCTTTTCCTATTCACTACACAACGTTTCCAACCACCACCCCCACCAGATGTCTTCATTCCCTGCTTCACAAAAAAGGAGGTTACCAGTCTTGAGCAAAGTTCTCTACTCTACCTTAAAAAATTCTCTTACATTATAAAAGAAGTCTCTCTCTTTGCCCAAGGTAAATTTGTTCTTCCCATTTTTGTAACTTCCTTTAAAATGTTGTTCTGCTTATTAACCACTTTACCTTCTTTCTCATTCTTCATTTTTTGTTACCAGAAAGTCTTTCAATGAACTCACCTCACCTTCACTCCAAGTGAAGTTTTATCTAGTATTTTTACATCTTCCACACCACTAAACGCAATACATTTTCTATGGGGCTCCATAAAGACTTTGAAATGGATGTAAAGAACATGCACAATGAGAACCTAAATGTCTCTGATATTGTCACTGCTTTTGCTTATCGTCACTGGCTTCATTCAGGCACATGTCATTTCTTGTCAGATCGATTTCTATTACCCTGTAAATGTCTTCATGTGTGTGATTCAACCCTGAGAAACCTCTACGCTTCCCTCTCTAGCATCCTAGAGCTCAGACTTTGTATCACTCCTCATTATTACGGGGTAACAGGTTCTACCCCCCACCCCACCCCAACAACACCAGCACCTCATGAAGTAGATTTCCTGTCTCTCTCCACTACCTCCACCTGGAACTCTTAAGCCACATAAAATTGTTTAAAACTCAGGTGCTCAATGTTTTCTGACACATGCTTTTGCCTTTGTATACATGGTTAGGTCTGCTGAGAAAACTACTCAGCCCAGCACCCTTCCCACTACCACTAATTTATTTATTTTATTTATTTTTTATTTATTTATTTTTTATTTTTTATTAAGTCATAACTGTATACATTTATGGAGTACAATGTGGTGATTTGATATACAATATGGAATACTTAAATCAAAGTGGTTAATATAACCATAACCTCACTTACTTATTTTTGTGGTAAGACATTGACAGTTTGGTCTTAGCTGTTTAGAAATAAACTTTTGCATTGTGCACATTAGTTGAGATCCCATCAAATGTTCTCCCTCCACCCACCAAACACTTTCACCCTTTCCCTCCCTCGTCCCCCCATTCCTCTTGTTAAACTATATTTGCGTTTTATCATTCATAAGAGAGTGTATTTTTATATTGGTTTCATAATAACAGTGAGTATATTGGATACTTTTTTCCATTCTAGAGATACGTTACTAAGAAGGATGTCCTTCAACTCCATTCAGGTAAACATAGATGATGTAAAGTCTCCATCTTCTTTTATGACTGAATGGTGTTCCATGGTATATAGTATATATATATATATATATATATATATATATATATATATATATATATCTCACAGTTTGTTAATTCATTCATGGGTTGATGGGCATTTGGGCTGCGTCCACGATTTGGCAATTATGAATTGGGCTGCAATAAATAGTCTGGTGCAAATGTCTTTGTTGTGAAATGATTTTTGTTCTTCTGGATAGATACCTAATTATGGAATTATGGGATCAAATGGAAAGTCAAACTTTAGATCCTTGAGAATTCTCCATCCTCCTTTCCATAAAGGCTGTATCTGTAATTCCCACAGTGTAACAGTGTTCCCTTCTCTCCACATCCACGCCAACATCTACAGTTTGGGGACTTTGTGATGTCCCCAATACTGGAGTGAGGTAATATCTCAGGGTGATTTGATTTGTATTTCTCTGATGATTAAAGGTTATGAGAATGTTTTTATGTATTTGTTGGCCATGTACCTGTCACCTTCAGAAATGTTTCTGTTCAAGTCTTTTGTCCACAAAGAAATGGGGTTGTTTGTTCTTTTCTTATTAATTAGATTTTTCTGTAGATTCTAGTTATCAGACCTTTGTCAGAATCATAACACACAAATATCTTCTCCCATTCAGAAGGCTGTTTGCTTTTGTTGTAGGGCCCTTAGGTGTGCCGAAGCTTTGTAGCTTGATCGAATCCCAGTAATACATTTTTGGTGTTGCTTCAATTGTCAGGGGAAACTTCCTCATAAAATATTTTCCTAGGCCAATATCTTCAAGCATTTTCTCTGCACTCTCTTCTAGTATTTTTTATAGTTTGATGTCTTAAATTTGAATCTTTTATCCAGTGATAATCAATTTTTGTTAGTGATGAGAAGTGTAATGGGGTAGACTCACTGCACTGATGGACCTGGGTCTTCACTTCCTTCTTCATGAGCCAGGAGTCTGTCCCATGCTGGCCTTTGGGTTAGCCATCTGAAATGCAGCAAGCATCAGAGCACAGGGGACACCATGGGTCCACCTAGCTGACCTAAGGACTTGGGAGAAACAATAAGCCCCCACCATTATGCCATTCCTCTCTACTATGGTTTCTTATACAGCAATGCTGAACTGACATAGACTATGATCTCTCAGACACTGTATGTAAATCATCTTTACATGCTCAGTATTTGGCAGAAAGTAGCAGCTCAAATATTGCATGAAGAATCAGTAATGAAGAAATAGTGGGTATTTACCAATACCCGTTCTTCCTGTTTCCTACACCTCGTTTCTAGCAATTTTTGCCATGTGTATCTGATCCCTTAGCAAAGGTTTAGAAATGACACTCATTACTGCAAAATATGAATCATAATTTCATCATAAACATAGCTTATTTATGGAAAATCCTCCTTGGTGATTCTTACAAGGCCCAGGTATATAATATTATCAATAATCTGTGCTTCTTCTAAGGCTAGAATTCCTCACTATAATAACATCGTGCGTAATGAAATTGTAAAATTCAAGATGCTGTTACTACTTGTGAAATAGCAAGACATTTTAAACTAAGTCTTGAATGGACTTGAATTGGTGTGAATGTGAGCTTCAGGTCTTACCCACCCTCAACTCAAATACCAGTTTATTTTATGGAAATTAGATGAGGAAAACATTCATGAGTTTCCCAGTCAGCCTTTTGAAAATTAACTTGTAATTATTCTTAAGAAGGTGCCCTTCAACATAATCTCTCTTCTACTTTAGTTATTCAAACATTAGCCTCTTCTATTTTAATGAAATTACAATAGCATTTTGAGCCCTTGTTGAAACACACCAAAAGATTACTAATGGCAATTTTTAGGTTTATCTAAGCAGTCAAGCATTCAACAATTCACGAATTTGGCTAAGTTTATTATTAAGCTGCACAAACCCTAGTGTACTGTCATACATTTAATTTCCCAAACATTATGACAACATAAACAATATCTAGTATACAAGAAAAATGGGTTTCATGAATACATATAAGATTAGTTTCCTTTGCCCTGTCTGACATGCATTAATTCATACATATATTAATTCCACAAATATTCTGAGAGTCAAGTATGTTTGAGCATAGGCCAAAAAAGGTAAAAAATGCACAAATTTTGTGGAGAAGAGAGATATTTAAATAACAACACCACCATGAGTGTTATCTTCAATGTATATACATAATTTAGAGGAAGAAAATGTTCATATATTTTCCTGGGGAGTCAACAAAAGAAAAATGGTTTGGGGAGAAGGTGTTACAAGCTAAGAAGGAGCTGCTAGGTAGGCAGGGCATGAAAGGGCACTCTGAGACAGAGATAATGGCATATTTAAAGTGGGGAGAAGTCCTGCTGGTTCGGAGAGGAAGTCTCCTTGACTATTTAATATAGTATTCCCTGAAGGGTGGTTTACTATTATGAAGTAATATCTACCTGTCTGTCCAATAACTACCTATTTTTTGTCAAAATATGTGTCATATACATTTAAATTAAAGATCAGTTTCCCCCCCCCTCACCCTACTCATGGAGGGGGAGGCTGAAGCAAGAGGATCTCTTGAGCCCAGGAGTTTAAGGTTCCTCTGATCTATGACACCCTGGCACTCTAGCCTGGGGCAAAAAAAGAAAATGATATGTCTGTGCAAATGAGCCATACGTCCCAGGTTTGTAGGACAATGAGAGAGTCTTAACCAGTAAGTAGTTTTCAGCTTGTACCCTGGTAACAGGCAGGTCAAAGAGGTTTGTGTTTAATAGTATATTCCCCAATGAAATGTCACTTTTTCCTCAAAGTGCCCTCTATCTGAGCTAATTAAATTCAGTTTAGCTGCACTGTCAGAACACCAAGTTGCTGACTTTCTTGTCATCTGACTACATGGTACAAAAATGAATTCTGTCGTGGGATCAACTTGGGAACTTGAAGACTTCATATCATGGAGTGTAACATATTATTTTGCAGCCCATAGGTTTAACATTCTCTCTTTTTCTCTCTTACATATTATTAGTAGACACCCATATCACATGTGGATAACAATTAAATAAGTTGAAAAGGCATGACTATTGCTTGGTCTCCCAAATCCAGGGAAATACTTATCTTCCTAAATATATCTGAATCTCTAAGTACCACTCAATGGGAATGGGCCTGGGGTTACACATTGAACATTTTTTAACTACTACTACAAGACTCTGCTTGATGCATGCCATTCAAAATCAACTATTATAGGTAGTATTCTATTTCAGTAAGTTAAATTATGCACAGTAAATATACATTAACCCTCACTCATCTTCAAAATGGCCAATGAAACTGAGAGTAAGAGTATATTGCACACATTGATGTACTTTGTCCTTGCTCCTACATATATGCTTAATATATACAAGGTATATAAGTAAGTGGTTTAGAGAGTAAATTTCTTGTGATAAAGTTGTCTTGATCCTCATAAAATATACATACAATTCAATTAACAGATGATATTTCATCCAAAGCAATACCATGAAGGCTAATACAATATTTATGTGATTTGTTATGCTCTGTAATATTTAATACCTCAATAATGTTGGCAGAAAGACACAAAAATAAATAAAATAAATGGACACGCTTTTAAATTATTTGAATTATCTGTTTATTTAATTGAAGCCCTTTATTTCAATGAGTATAAAATAGGAAGATTTGGTTCAATTAACTATCATACACATGGGAACCTTCTGAGGGCTGAGAAGCAGATCTCTAAAAAGCTACCAGCATTTATGATATGCAGCCCTGGAAAATTTCTTGAGTTAAACTTTGTTATTTATTCCTTTGACAAGAAAAATTTCAATAAAAAGACAATAGATTTATCAACGTATTACTCTTTGCACTGTAAATGATTCAAAGTAATTTATTATACTGTAAGACATTAGAAAAAATTATATAACTCTGAGGCAGGCAGGAGGATTTTCCTCTACCCAGTGTGTCATTTATAGTGTCATCTTCAAAACAAACTACAAAGTAATTGAAAACTCTGACATATCATGTACTAAAATTGTTGCCAAGAAAACAGAATTTCTAAACTCATCTATTAATAATTGAAATGCATGAAACATAACTTTATTTGCTATGAAGTTAAGAGCCACTTTATAGTGATTTTTATGGCTGAATCAAAATGATGTCACAGCAAATAAAGTTAAGTGCCACAAAGAATTTATTGCATTTTACTTCTACTGACATTATTCTCACTTTTACTTTGGAAGTAATTCCAACAAAATATAGATCTTCGCAGTGCAGTGTTTATAGAAAGAGCTAGAACAAAAGTCTTCCTTATCTCTGTGGAGACTATGCTGTTCCTTTTCTGGTTCTTTCTAGCGGCATCTTCATCCACTAGATTATCAAGTGATACAAACTGTACATCACGTATTGAGAAGCTTATTTTCTTCCTTTTCTATGCTTTGTGAATTAACCTATGCTAGAAGTTATTTAGGAAGGGAACATCTCAAATATGTAATTCTTCTGCTTTGTGAATTACCCTATGCTAGAAGTTATTTAGGAAGGGAACATCTCAAATATGTAATTCTTCCAAATTTAGTACCTTTAATTCTTTAATTGTTCAATTTGGTTTGTGACAGTCTCACTTTGTCAGCAGGGCTAGAGTAGTGTTATCACAGCTCACTGCAACCTCAAACTCCTGGGCCCAAACAATCCTCTTGCCTAAGCCTCCTCAGTAGCTGGGACTAGAGGTGCCTGCCACCATGCCCAGCTAATAAAGCTTATGTATTTTTCCCAATGTAAAAGCTAAATAAATCCACCCCAAACAATAAACATTCAATTCAAGAATCCGATTAAAAAATATTTACAGAATCAGTAACAGAAGGAACATTCCTGCTGAAAGACTATGGAGATAAAAAAAGAAAGATCACTGCATTAGAGATTGAATTATTTACTCATGCTTTTACTCAAATACTAATTTAGAATGTACTAAATTCAATCATTAATTGCCACCTAAAATATACATAAATAAATTCCTATAGTAAAGGGACTTCTTATCAGAGTTTCAGAAGTTATTATTTCCTGAGTGTCTACTCTACGATGATCAGCACTTTGCAAATATCATTTCTTATGATTAGAACAACTCTGGTAAACAGATTCTGAAACTGGTTTAAAGGGAAGTCACTCAAGTCATAGAAGGTAGAACTTAGGTTGAAATCTTGACTAGGATGCCCATGTTATATTACATGGGCATTATTATAAGATGATAACTCTTGTCAACAAGTGTTGAAGTTAATTTCTCAAACCCTTGAAATTTGGAGTGGGCTTGTGACTGCTTTAATTGATAAAATTCATTGGAAGAAATGCCTTGCCAGTTCTGGGTCTCTTAATTAATTGAATAGCAGACTCTGCTTCCACTCTCTTGGAGCATTGAGACATTCACTCGTGGAATGTTCTCTCCAGGCATCAGCAGCACACATAGGTTTTCTGGTCAACAGCCACAGCTGAGCTCCCCTTGGTGACCACGATCCACTGCCAGCCATGCACGTGAACCCTCTTGGGCATCTGGTCCAGTTGAGCCTTCAGACGTTCGCACTTTCAGCCGACACTTGATTTCATCAAAGACATCTGTAAGAACGTTCACTTCAACCCAGTGGACCCACACAACTGTGGGAAATGAAAGCAAATTATTATTATTTTAAGCCACTAAAATCAAGGTGATCTGATATTCAACAATAGAAAACCAAAACCATTTCAAAAACCTGTTACCGTTTTACAAATAATTATGCGTGGTAGAGAATACCAAAAGCAAGCTTACAAATATCCAAACTGAAAGACAAAAAATAGGGTAATTTAAGCAGTATATAAAAAGTACATCAATGGGGTTAAGGAAAAATAAGGACATGGAAGTGAAATCTGGTGGCTGTGAGTGACAGCAGGTGAACAGTTGGTCTAAGCACTCCTTGTTCTTAGCACGTTATGCTCTACACTTGTACTTACTGTTCAGTGTTTTTCCTAGAGCTTAGATTTCAACCTCATCCTACAGCCTTTGGCTTGACCATCTACCTTTGTTTGGCATAATCATACTACTTTCAAGTCAGCACTCTGGAACCCAATCAGAGATCAAGCCAGTTTGGCTTCCTTCCTTCCTTCCTTCCTTCCTTTCTTCCTTTTTTTTTTTTTTTTTTTTTTGAGACAAGAATCTCACTCTGTCGCTCTGGGCAGAGGGCATGCTGTCATAGTTCACAGCAATCTCAAGCTCTTGGGCTTGAGCAATCCTCTTGCCTCATCTTCTCCAGGAAGCTGGGACTACAGGTGCCTGCCACAATGCCTAGCTAATTTTTCCATCTTTAGTAGAGACCAGGTCTTACTCTTGCTCAGGCTGATAGCAAACTCTGAGGTCAAGCAATCCACCTGCCTTGGCCTCCCAGAGTGCTAGGATTCCAGTTTGGCTTACAAAAGAGACAAAGAAGAAAAAGTAGTGGCCATTTTGCTTTCTTCCAAGAGTATAGAAGTCTTTGTTGAAACAGAGAGGAGTTGCCACTATATACTACTATGATCACTGGGGAAGTGTGGTGACATACAAAAAATACAAATTTCTCCTTGGACAAATATCAACTCTATTGGAAGCACTAGCTAAGGTCAAAGTATATTTGTAGGCACTATAGACTTGTGCCTGTAGTCAGATGAGGAGAGTTAAGTAAACTTCTTTCTTCTTTCCCTTTTCTTCCTCTCTCTCTTGTTGTCTCTCCCTCTCCCCTTCCTTCCTTCTTTCTTTCTTCTTTCCTCTCTTCCTTCATTCTTTTCTTCTTTCTTGCCTTCTTACATTTCCTCCTGCCTTCCTTCTGTCTTCTTTTCTTTCATAATTACAAAGTCTACTTAATAATATTTATTTATTTATGGGGTTTAAAAAAATAAGAAAGAGACGTTAAGGAAAGAAGAGTAGTCTCAGAGGAAGTAGGCAGTGACCAGGTTAAAAACTCTATAGGTAAGTTGGGCTTAATCAAGAGTCTTCTTCATAAAGAAATATGTCAAGGCCAGGAAAGTAAAAGACCTGGCGGGAGTAAGAAGTGGAAAGGGCAAAGGCATATCACATTATTGTTTATTCTTTGTAAAGTAGAAAGAAAAGTCAATTATGCAGGGAAAAACTATGGAATTGGGCTAAGAGTAAGGTTACTGAAAGGAAAAACATTTAGAAAAATTTGGTGACAATGTGGTTTATAGTTGGCAAATCATAAACACTATTTAACAGGTGATGGGGAGAAAGGTGCACATCCAGTTTCAGCTTTTTAAATATGGATATCCAATTCTCCCAACACCATTTATTGAATAGGGAGTCTTTCGCCCAGGGAACACTCTTGTTTGGTTTATCGAAGATTAGACAGCTATAAGTTGTTGGTTTTATTTCCAGGTTTTCTATACGATTCCAAGTATCTATGTCCCTATTTTTGTGCCAGTACCATGCTGTCTTGACCACTATGGCCTTATAATACAGCCTAAAATCTGGTATGGTGATACCCCGGCTTTGTTTTTATTACTAAGAACTGCCTTAGCTATACAGGTTTTTTTCTGGTTCCATACAAAGCACAGAATCATTTTTTCCAAGTCTTGAAAGTAGGATGTTGGTATTTTAATAGGGATGGCATTGAATCGGTAAATTGCTCTGGGAAGTATAGACATTTTAACAATGTTAATTCTTCCCAGCCATGAGCATGGTA
>CAUYRH010039637.1:0-18572 GCA_963574655.1 Perodicticus potto
AAGTCCCAGTGGAGTTCCTGAATGCTGCTGCTGGCAGTCCACCGCCCAGCGGGGTGCCAATCAGGGCCGCACAGGGGTCCCCACAGAGTGGAGTTCCTGGCCACTGTGGGCAGCGGGCCTGGGGCACGGATCGGAGCCAGATGTGGGTCCCAGGGGGCTGCGGCCGAAGCCAGGTGGGGCACAGATCGGCACTGCATGGGAGTCCCGATGGAGTGCTGGCGTGACGGAGTCTCAGTTGGGCTCCCTGTCTTCCGCTCAAATGGGCAGTTTTTGGAGGTTATCTTTCCTTTTGGACAGGAGCCTCTGTGGGAAGCTGCTTCCAGTAGGCCATCTTGCCCCTCTCTCTTCTAGTATTTTTATAGTTTCATGTCTTAAGTTTAAATCTTTTAGCCATCAATTTTTGTTAACGGTGAAAGGTGGGGGTCCAGTTTCAGTCTTCTACAGGTTGCCAGCCAGTTCACCCAGCACTATTTGTTAAATAGGGAGTCTTTCCCCCGCTGAATATTTTTGATAGGCTTGTTGAAGATCAAATGACGATAAGTAGCTGGGTTCATCTCTTGGTTCTCTATTTTGTTGCATAAATCCACCACTCTGTTTTTGTGCCAGTACCATACTGTTTTGATCACTACCAATTTATAGTATAGCCTGAAGTCTGGTAACATGATACCTACTGATTTGTTCTTATTTCTGAGTAATGTATTTGCTATTCGAGGTATTTTCTGATTCGATATAAAACAAGTATTGTTTTCTCAAGTTTTTTAAAGTATGACAATAGTACTTTAATAGGGATTACATTAAATCTGTAGATTGCTTTGGGTAGTATGGACATTTTAACAATATTGATTCTACCCTGCCATGAGCATGATATGTTTTTCCATTTGTTAACATCTTCAGCTATTTCTTTTCACAGTGTTTCATAGTTTTCTTTATACAGATCTTTCACATCCTTTGTTAGGTAAATTCCCTGATATTTCATCTTCTTTGGCAGCATTATAAAAGGAATAGAGTCTTTGATTGTTTTTTCAGCTTGACTATTGTTGGCATATATAAAAGCTACTGACTCGTAAGTATTAATTTTGTATCCTGAGACACTGCTGTATACCTTGATCGCTTCTAAGAGTTTTGAAGTTGAGTCCCTGGGATTTTCCAGGTATAGGATCATGTCATCAGTGAAGAGTGAGAGTTTGGTCTCCTCTGACTCGATTTGGATACCCTTGATCACCTTCTCTTGCCTGATTGCAATGGCTAAGACTTCCATTACTATGTTAAATAGCAATGGAGACAGTGGGCATCCTTTCCCAGATCGTTCCTGATCTGAGTGGAAATGTTTTCATTTTTACACCATTCAATATGATATTGGCTGTGGTTTTGCTGGAAATGGCCTCTATCAGTTTAAGAAATGTTACTTCTATGCCTATTTTCTTAAGAATTCTGATCATGAAAGGATGCTAGATATTATCAAAATCTTTTTCTTCATCAATTGAGAGAATCATATGGACTTTGTTTTTTATTTTATTGATGTGATGTATTATATTTATAGATGTGCATCATATGTCTTCTTTTCATTTAGTTTGCCTTTGGGTATTTGGGTATCTTTTTAGTTCCATTTGAATTTTAGGATTTTTTTTTCTAATTCTGAGAAAAATGATATTGGTATTTTGATAGAAATGTCATTGCGTCTGTAGATTGCTTTGGGTAGTATGATCATTTTTACTGTATTGATTCTTCCAACCCAAGAGTATGAGATGCTTTTTCATTTGTTTGTGTCATTATTGATTTATTTCATCACAGCTCTGTAGTTCTCCTTATAGAGATCTTTCACCTCCCTGGATAGGCATATTCCTGGCATTTCATATTCCTTACAGTTACTGTAAGTGGTAGTGAGTTCTTGATTTGATACTCAGCTTGGTTATTATTGGTACATAGCAGTACTACTGATTTGTGTACATTGGATTTATAACCTAAGACGTTATTGAATTCATTTATTAATTATAGGAGTATTTCAGAGGAATCTTTGGAGTTTTCTAGGTATAAAATCATATCATCAGCAAACAGAGATTTTTTACCTCCCCTTTTCTAATTTAAATGAGCTTTATTTCTTTTTCTTTATGGATTGTGCTGGACAGGACTTCCAGTAATGTGTTGAATAGAAGTGGTAACATTCAGCATCCGTGTCTTGTTCTACTTAGGGGAAACACTTTCAGCTTTTTACCCTTCAGTATGATGTTGGCTGTGAGTTTGTCATATATAGTTTTTATTATTTTGAGGTACGACAATTAAGCTTGAAACTCATCCTAGAAAAGGCTACATACCTCATTGATGAATATCACTATGGTCACCTTTGAAGTACTTCACTTGGGAAGCTACACACCAACGTTAGTGCCTAGCCCACACTTCAAAGCAATTTTGGAATGGCCATCAGAGCTATTGCTCTGTATTGATGTTATGAATGTAATCAAAATGTCTTCTTTTCAATATTTCCTTTTTCTTTAAGTACAGGAAAAACTCACTAGGGACCAGATCAGGTGAGTATGGAAGGTTTTCCAATACAATTATTCATTTATAGGCTAAAAGCTTCCTCACACACAATTTTCTTGGTGAGTTCCTTCAGGACCATATTTACACACACCTTTCTTGTATCCATTAAGTAATTTCTCATCCCTCTCTCCACTCCCAGGATTTTCAGTTAAGATTTGTCTAATTGTTTCTCTATTCACATTTACTTGGTATACTATGCTTCTCACAGTCAGCCAACAATTTTGATGCAGAGTTCAATGAATTTGTGCAAAGTTTTCATTAGTTCTCCTTACTGGCTGCCTTGACCTCTCTTCATCAGTGACACTTCACCTCATCTCAGTTTCATTCATGGCATTATCTCCACAAACTTGGAATAACATATCACTGATTTCATTTCCACTTTTACCAAATTTAACATAAAATTTATGGATGTTTGTTCTTTGGTCTGATTCAATCTCTGAACTCTCGTGACAGCACATGAGAACACTCAACAACAATAATGGCAATCAGGAAGATACCACCACAGGTCGACACTGACACAGCTGTGAGATGCTGATAGGCCAAGGTTATGAAACCTTTCCAAGTTATTTGTACAGTCCTGTCAACATAAGCACACAGTGGCAAGTTTACTAACTTAGTTGTCAGACCATATATCTTCCTTCCATGCCTAATCTGTTGAGAGCTTTTATCATGAAGGGATGCTAGGTTTTATCAAATGATTTTTCTGCATCTATTAGAATGATAATATAGTTTTTGTTATTGTTTCTTTTTATGTGGGGTGAATAATATTTATTGTGTATGTTGAACCACCCTTGCATCCCTAGGATGAAACCCACTTAATCACTGTAAATCACCTTTTTGATCTACTGTTAAATTGGATTTGCTAATATTTTGTTGAGGATTTTTGCATCTATTTTTGTAGGATATTAGTCTTATAAGGTTTTTTGTTTGTTTGTTTGTCTTTGTGGTGGTGTTGTGTCCTTAGTTGACTTTGGCATCAGGGTGATACTGGGCTTCATAGAATAAATTAGAGAAGGATTTCCTCCTTCTTGATCTTTCAGAATAGTTTCAAGGCAATTGGTATTGGTTATTCTTTGAATGTCTGGTAGAATTTGACTATAAATCCATCAGGTCTTGTTCTTGGGCTTGATCTTGTTGTTGGGAGATTTTTTTAGTTACTGATTCAATGTCACTATTTGTAATTTTTCTGTTAAGGATTTCTAATTATTTCTGATTCTAGCTTAGGAGGTTGTATTTTTCCAGGTATTTGTTCATTTCTATTATATTTTCTAGTTTGTGTACAAACAAGTGGTCTTAGATGATCTTTTGCATTTCTGCATATACCATATTTTCTTTATTCATCCACTGAAGGAGTTTTGGGTTGATTACAAATCTTTGCTATTGTGAATAGCACTGTGATAAACATTCGATATAACCACAGATTTGTTTTAAACCATGTGTGCCTAGCTTGGAATGATCAAAAAAAAAAAATGATGTAAAACATTAACAAAAGAGAAACAGAGGCATCAAGAGCAGATGAAAAATCTAAGAATGAATTTTCCTTTTCCTTTTGATGATTTTATTCTTATAATTATTTTCCATATCCTCACAAAACTTGCAAAAGATTCATTCAGACCACTCATCACTCCTTTTGACAGCACATCCTTTCCTCACTTGCATTAAGTCTTGTACTGCCCATTTTCCTCGGAAGGGTATCTTGGGTTTGAAAATTGTGACTGGTTATCATCCCCCTTAAAATTCCAAAAATGTTTTCCAATTGAGTATTATTTCTCCTGAGAGCATGTCAGTAGGATGTATCTGTCCACAAATGACCCAAAATAATTTCTTGAATTATAAGTCTAATATTTCTAGACAACAGAAAAATCATGACCAAATCCCCTTTTCTATGATCTTTCTTAACCATTCAAGATATTCTAATGCTTTATTTTAAATCAATAAATTTATTACATAATATATAGGTATAAAATATAAAATGACAGTTTCATGTAAGTTGAACCAAACTCTATAAATTGAATATATTAGTAATTGTAATTAAAATTATAAAATTCCAGAAGATCAGCTTATGTATGGATGTCCTTAATTATAGTTTATGTTATATCAATAGAGAATGAATTCATTTAGCAGGAAGTTTTTGGCAATTCATAGGTCTATAGTAAAAAAGCTCAATTTTACATAGGTTATATAATCCTGGATAAATGAAAGAAAAAGTAATTTAAATCTTTTTGGAACATACTCTTGCCATTTTATACACAGGGAGATGAAATTAATGGTTAATAAATACTTTTTTTGGTAATACATGCCCAATTAAGTCTCCTGCTTCATTCCATTAGGGTTCTCCAGAAAAAGAGAGTCAATAGGATCAATAAGAGATAATATATATATAATATGTATGAATATGACATCTATATGACTACTAATATATATAAATGTAGATGGAGATTTGTTATAAGGAATTGGCTTACATAATAAGGAAGCTAAGAAGTCCAAAAGTGTGAAATCAACAAGTTGGACACCCGGGGAAGATGATGGTATAGCTGCAGCCTGAGTCCTAAGGTCTGAAAAGCCGGAGAGCTCATGGTGTGAGTACTAGTCTGGGTCCAAGTTCAAAGCCGGGAAAAAGCCAATGTCCAAACTCAAAGAAAGCCAGGCAGAGAGAGGATCAGTTCTTCCTCACCAAGTCCTTTTATTCTATTTGGTCCTTAAAGGGATTGTAGGAAGACCCCCTCATAGGAGAGGGCAGTCTTTTTTATTCATTCTGATGACTCAAATATTAATCTCATTGAGAAAGACTCTCATAGCTATACAAGAGTAACATTTAAGCAAATATCTGGACACTGTGGTTCAATCAAGACAACACATAAAATTAACCATCACACATCACAAAACAAGCACCACATGTACTCTCTAATAAGTTGGAGTGAATTTATGGGTGTACCCAGAGATGTAATGATCACCGGAAATAAAGAGGAGGGAAGAGTGGTAGGGGATAGGGGTAAAAACCTGCCTATCAGGTATGATGGACACTTTTCGGGTGATGGACACACTGAAAGCTTCAACTTCAGCATTATAAAATATATCCATGTAACAAAAACATTTGTACCTCCTAATATTTTGAAATTTAAAAAAATTCACCATCATATGCATTATCTTTAAAAGGGTAAAGATATCAATTTATATTAAAGCTATCACAAACAAAATTTTTTGAAATTAAGTCTACCCACTAACTGAAGTTAATACAAATTTCCCATATTATTGATGTGCTTGATAAGTTACGGCTTTTTGAAATTAATTCAAGAATTTTGATATTGTATAACCTGAATAAATGCTTTGGATTTAGAGACCCAAGTATGAATCTCAGATATATGTTTTTGGACAACTTTTCTTTTATCCTCTGTATTTTTGTATTTTTCATCCGTTAAAGTACTTTAAATCTGTAAACCATCAGCATAAATAATGTTGCAGTGTTTTGCAGATGTTAATGAAACTTTGGCAGACATTATTATGCAAACTTGAATTAAATAAATTATGATCATTTATAGAATCTTTAACATAGGAGTGACATTTATAAAATGATGTAGCAGATATGAACTTTACTTCTGAAGCCAAAGAGAATTGAGTGTGTTTGACAGACACTATGGAGTGGATTTTTCAAAATTCGTTTAAGCCTGTCAGTTGGCCCTCTTGAACCGCAGAGGCTAGAAGGCTAAGCATTTCTGTGATTCCCTTCAAGCTAAAACTTCAAATGGGATTTAACTTCTTACATTCAGATGCACAAATTGACTAAATTAATTGGGACAAAAGTTAAGGTATCCATTTTTCACATGCAGATTATAGCACAGTTTCATAAGAACATTATTAATAGCTACCAAATTCCTTCCTGAACTTAGCAATAGCAGTAAGACACTAGAGCCAACAGTTGTCTAGGTGGCTTTTCCATTTCCCAAGGAGGACACTCTCCTAGTAGAGTTCCCCACAGCCTCTGCAGTACAGTTCTGTAGTTTACAGTTTCTACTTATAGTCTATTTCCTAGGGAACACAAGATTAGGCAGTTTTTGCCCAAGATACATGGAGAAAATCTGGCCAGGAGTTGCAAAACGACATCTAAGACCTATGGCACAGCCAAAGTAGCTTATTAAACTGATTGAGAAACTAAGCTCAGAGAGGTCAGGGAATTGCCCCTGGGTCACACTGTAAAAAACCACCATGAGAGAAATTCACATGCAGAACAATTCAGGCTGACACTCACCCCAGAAGGCACAGTGCATCAACAATAATTGTTAAAATACTGAAATATTTCAATACAGGTTGATAATAGCTGCTGCAATTAGTCTCTGGATTTTTCCTTGGGACTCAGTGGACTTTCTCATAATCTGGAACTAGTATGTAATGTTCGTTACAACGAACATCAGTGGGAATATCAGTGTTCTGGCCATTGTCTTCTATGATTGTACGGTGTGTGCTAATTGTTAAATATTTTTCTTTTCACCCTTGGGTATTATTGTGTAGGCAAGCTCTTCCCACCACATCAAGTTATGTCTCTGTTTCGTAAATACCTTATTGAATTCAATAGATCCTTAGACTTAAAACTGACGTAACAGTTTTAATCTCTTTTTTGAACAATACTACTATTACTGTTTGTGGAGAAGGGAGGCAATGCTAGAAACATCAAACTCCTGTCCTTGGGGGAAACTCATCCAAAGATGTCAATTTATATAATTTAATTTTTGACCCAGGGGTTGAAGCTTCAGTAAACTGCTTAACTAACTGAAAAACAAATCTGAAAAAAATGCATCAATCTTCAGCACTAATAACAGCACTTACTAATCTTGAAAACATAAGATTTTATAATTTTCACATTTATAATTTGTAACAGTGAGAAGTCAAGAGAAAATAAGCCAAAGGACCATTAAGCTACATGCACTATGCAACGGGGTCACTTTACTTAGGGAAACACTCAGTATCATAATAATGTTCCTTTTCCCCCCTCATATCTCTTGGCATCTAGCTTTAACAGCTGCATTTACCAACAGACATACAGAATAACTATCTTCCCATTATTTTTTGTTATCATAAATTACTCCCAAATTCTCAAAACACAAAATCCTCCCACTTTCTAGCCCCTTGATCAATAAGGAGAGAGTCATTACACAAATACTGCTGGGATGATCAGGCTTTATCCGAGAAATGGAAGATAGATTTTCTGATCTTTCCTGGCATCTAATTCTGCTGTAAAATAAAGGTGTCATAATTTATTTAAACTTCGGGGAAAGGAGAAAGCCCGAGAGTTCCTGAAGTCTAGAGTGCTTACTTCATGGAAAAAAATTGTAAATTGCCAGATAACTACTGCTATTGAATTTTCAAACAATAATGCACATAATATTATAACAGAGAAGCCACGAGATTCTCAAAACAAAATAAGCATGTTCCCATCTGTAGGCCTCACAATTTTACCTGGAATATTCTGAAAAGAGTCAAAAGATAAAAATGTTTTCTAAAATAGTACAATAGTAGAAAAAGAATGCTTGATATTCAGGAAGGCACAGTAAAATAAAAACATATTTATTTCACTTTGTTATAAAATCCCACTAAAACAAAATATAAGTAAATATAAATAAAGTGTTTCTTAAAGTGGGCTACTGCACACATAATCAAAAGGAATGCGAGAGGAGAAAACAGGACAGGAAAGATGGCAATGAAATCTAGAAGGTTTAAATAGTAACTAACTGAACAGAGTGACAAAGGTGAAACTGAGCCCTTGCAGTTATCATTCACCACATATTTACTAGGCACCTACTATGTGCCAGGCACTGTTCTAGAGATAACAGCAAATAAAAGACACAAAAACTGTTTCATTATGGAGCTTAAATAGAATAAGCCAATGAGAAGAATGTTGATGTGTGCTACACAACCCCAGAGAAACTGAAAACACGTGGGGAATGCAAGGTAGTTCTCAAAGTGTGAGTGAGGAAAGGTGCTAAAAACAAAACACAGTGAAACTCTGTGTAAGGGTCAATCAGGTTGATGTATCTCTTCTGCTACCCAGTTCACCTAAGTCACTGTTCCACCTTTATCCAAGAATAAAATTTACCCTCAGAAGAAACTGCACAAACCAGAAACCCACCATGCTGGTCCCCTGAGCTCAGATTTCCAGCTTCCAGAATTGTAGAAAATACAGATAGTGACAAAAATGCATAAACATTTTAAGAAAGGAAAAACCAGTATTAAAAATTGTAATACTCAAGTCATGTTTGACTTCTGCAATTATAAAAGATACACAAGATACAATAGACAAGATAACAAATGTTAACAGTATTTATTGAGTGTGACAATTTTAATACATTTTTTTCCCCTTTCCTAAAATGTGTATGTATTTTTTTTTTGGTGTCCTCTGTAGATGTCTGTTTATTGCTTAAGCCACCCAGTCTAGATATTTGGTTACAGCTTCCCTGGATTCTGGTTACAGACATCCACCCTTCCCCTACCTGTCTTCCTCTGATTACACACACAGACTACAAAGTCGCGCTTCTTTTGAGGAGCTGAGTGGCATCCAAGATGTTGGAGGTGTGGGAGCTCCCTATCAAATGCTTGTATACACACCAATATGTACAGTCTGCATACTCAGATTTCAGTCAACCTTAATGTCTTCTTATATGTGAATGATGAGTCAAGAACCACCGTACTTCCAGGGAAAGACTCTCTTATAAATATACAAATAAAAACCAGAAATAAAACAGAAGAGAAAAAGGCCTTAGAGAAAACAGAAATATGTACATACATATATATTTATTCAGTGTCTTATAAGATATTGCATCTTGGCTTAGCGCCTGTGACTCAAGCGGCTAAGGTGCCAGCCACGTACACCTGAGCTGGCGGGTTCGAATCCAGCCCGGGCCCACCAAACAACAATGATGACTGCAACCAAAAAATGGCAGGGGGTTGTAGCGGGCGCCTGTAGTCCCAGTTACTTGGGAGGTGGAGGCAGGAGACTCGCTTGAGCCCAGGAATTGGAGGTTGCTGTGAGCTGTGATGCTACAGCACTCTATCCAGGGTGACAGCTTGAGGCTCTGTCTCAAAAAAAAAATAAAAAATAAAAAGATATTGCATCTTTTAAACAAGACACATACCTAAGTGTCACATACATTCATAGAATAAGAAACAAAAATTAGGGTGGTGCCTGTGGCTCAAAGGAGTCAGGCGCTGGCCCCATATGCCAGAGGTGGCAGGTTTAAACCCAGCCCTGGCCAAAAACTGAAAAAAAAAAACAAAAAAGAAATGAAAATTAAAAATGTAACTATGTAAATACAAAATTCAGAGGAAGAGGTGAAGAGATGAGGTAAGAAAATACTTTTAAAAACTTCATAGAAGGCTAAACAAAAAGGCAAAGAGAATTACAGAATCGGTTCAGGAATTGTAGCTTCCCTTTATAAAATGCAGAACACATCAGTAGAAAAGGAGAAAAATCAGTAAAACAAGAAAAAAAAAAACTTAGCAGAATTGAAGAACACGAATTTCAAAGTTGCAAAGAATCACTGACCGTCTATTACAATGAGTTATGTAAGAAACACAACCAATTACACTGTTTCAGGGGTAAATTTCGGAGACAAAAGGTATATCCTAAAAGCTTTGAGAGATGAAAAAATGTCATATACAAAGAGTCAGAAATCAGAATGGCACTAGATTCTCCCAAGCAACATTTGAAACTAGAAGATAGTATAGTAGTGTTTGCAAATTATGTGAGGAAAAATATTTCTAAACTAATAGAAGCTAAGTAAGTATTTCTAAGCTAAGTATTCTTCACTATGGAGATAATAGAGCATATGTATGTATTTTTACTTAAGATTAATATGAAGATACACGTTACATTGTTTGCATTTCCTAGATAAAATTCACGTTGCTGTCAAGCCTGTCCCCCAGGGGTGTGCGGTGTACCCTTCGTTGTGCATCTTAGGTGAGAGCACACCAATCACATATATTTTCAAACATACAAAAATCTCTCTAATAATTAACCTATTGTACAGCATCTGTCTATAAACTAGTTGAAGATTACCTCCCCAAACTGCATGGACCATTTAGATCAGAAATGCTGTGTGACATAGAATACGGCATTTATTGTGAACACCAGAACTTAAAACATTTTACGAACTGTTGAACCGATGGATGGATGAATCATCTAGTGTTTATCCTCAAGTCACTATTAATTAACCAGACCAGCAATTGGGAAGGAAAGCTGATGTGGAAAAGAAAAAGGCCACAACAGGGACAATGAGGATAAATTGGAAGTGATGAGGACATCTAATCTATGAAGAAAAAGTGGAGGGGCAAAGAAAAACTGGAACCCACATCTGGACCCCACCTCCAAACTCAATGCCTTGCGTGACCTGCAGGAGAAGCTGGGATGCTTTGCTATGGATCTACACAGGCCCTGGCCTAGAATTCAGAGAAGTTGAAGGAGGCGCCTGGCAGGAGCTAGGGCATCTGAGGCACCAGGTGCTGCTCCAGGCCACCTATGTGAGCCAGCATCACAACAGGGAGGTTGCTCCATAATACCCGATGTATTGTACCAACTCCCAACAGCTCTTATTTCCCTGCCACCCTCTAAACCTTGAACAAAATGTTTAATGAATCCAGTGATAACCTAGAACCACAAGGGAGATATTCTGGAAAACATAGTTCCAGTTTTGCCAAAGTTGACATAATCCAAAGCCACACTGGAAAGATTTCAATTTCAAGAAATCGAGCATCCAAGTAAGGAGTGAAGCAGGAATACTCTGAGGTAAGTCCAAGGAAGATCCACTGAGCAAAAGGCCTAGAAAGAAATCAATCCAGAACGGAGCAAGTGGACGCAGAGCTACAGAAAACACGGATTAAAAATCATGTGAACTAACAGACGTAACTGATGTGTTTGATTGTAATTACAAACATCTCCCAGTTCTTGTTGGAAAGTAATTAAAACTATAGAAAAAATGAATAGCTGTACAAAAGAACAAAGTATGATCACAATATGCTACATTGCTCAGGTGATAATGATATTTACTTCAATCATCTCGACGTTCAACAAAAATGAAGAAAGACGTGGAGAGAAGAGGAAAGGCAATAAAACTAAAACAACTTTGTTCATAGTAGGAAGTCAAAATGGAATGTATCTTTAACTAATAGAATTTATTTTTAGAACAGTTTTGGATTTACAGAAATATTGACTAGATAATATGGGAAGTTTTCAGGTAACCCTTCCACACACACATAGATGCAGTTTTCCTTATTATTACCATGCTTTAGTATAGTAAATCTGTAATAATTAATGCATCCACAATGACAGATAACTATTAATTGAAGCCCACACTTCACATTAAGGTTTTCCCTTCGTGTTGCACAGTTCTATGGATGAGGAAGAGCCCAAAATGGATAGTGTCCTGTATTCACCATTAAGCTATCATACAGAATAGTTTCACTGCCCTAAAAATTCCCTGTGTTTCTGGTTCTCCCCACTTTCTTCCCCTAGAAACACCTATCTTTTTATTCTCTATATTTCTGCATTTTTGAGAATGTGACATAGTTGCAATAATATACTATCATTTGCAGATTGGCTTTTTTCACTTAGTAAAACTCATTTAACATTCCTCCATGGATTTTCATAGCTTAACAGGTCAATTCCTTTAATAACAGAATAATATTTTATTATATGCATGTGACACAGTTTGTTCATTTATTTGCCAGTCGAATGACGTCTTGGTTGCTTCCAGTTATTGATGATTATGAATAAACCTGCTATAAACATTTATGTGCAAGTTCTTTTATAGACAAAGTTTTTCACTCATTTGGATAACTATTTGAGAGAATGATTGCCATACATTATGGCAAGTTTATGTTTAGTCTGGTAAAACTTCCAAGGTGGCTGTACTATTTTTGCATTCCTACTCCGATTGTTAACTCTGCATCCATACAAGCATTTGGTATCATCATAGTTTGGATTTTAATTATTGTCATACATGTATACTGGTATCTAGTTTAATTTTCAATTCCCTTATGACATATGATGTTAAATATCATTATATAGCTTTAGTACTACCTATATCTTCTTGGGTGAGAGATCTGCCAGTAATTTCTCTCATTTTTGTTTTCTTTCTTGAAAATTTCAGATTAATATGAGGTTACATATTGTTTGCGTTTCTTAGACAATGTCCCTATTGTAGTTGTGTCCCTTACCCAGAAGCTGTGCCAGGTAAGAAACACAAGCAATTACACCATTTCAGGGGTGAATTTCTAAGTCACACCTTACAAAGTGAGGGTTTTCCCCCATTTTTAAATTAGGTAGTTTGTTTTCTTATTGTTGAGTTTCAGGAGTTTTTTTGTATATTTTAGGCACAAGTCCTTTATCAGGTCCATATTTTACAAATGTTTTCTTTCCTTTTGTGGCTTATCTTTTAATTCCCCTAATAATTTCTTTGCAGAGCTAACATTCTTAATTTCAATAAAGTGCAAATAATCAAGTTTTCTTTTGTGGATGGTGCCTAAAGAATTGCATCTAAAAGCACCTAGACTTTCTCTTATTACAGAATTTTTATAGTTTGTGCTTTTCATTTATATCTCCAGTTCATTTTGAATAACTTCTTGTGAAATGTGTAAAGTCAGTGTCAAAATTCTCTCTTTTTTTTTTCTTGATATGGATGTCCAGTTGTTCTAGTGCCATTTGTTGAAAAGATTGTCTTTTCTCCAGTTGTTCCTTTGTCAAAGATCAGTTGCATATATTTGTGTGTGTCTATTTCTAGGCTCTCTGTTATATTCCATTGGTCTATGTGTGTATTTCCATTGCAATAATACAGTGCCTTGATTACTGCAGTTTTGTGATAAGTCTTCTATTTAGATGTCATTCCTCCAACTTTTTTCTTCTTCTTGGGTATTGTATTGGCTATCCTGGGTCTTCTGTCTGTCCATATGAACTTTATCATCAGTTAGTTGATGCCCACAATTTTCTTAGATTTTTATTAGTGTTGCATTAAGTGTATAGGTTAAGAATAATTGACATCTTAGCAATATCGAGTCTTTCTTGCTGGTAAACATGGAATATGTCTCCATTTGGTCAGGACTTCTTTGATTTCTTTCATCAGAGTTTTACAATTTTCTTTGGTAGAGTCTGTCCATATTTTGTTATACAGTTAGGTAATTTATTTACTGGTGCTAATAGAAATAGTATTGTGGGGTTTTGGCTTCAGACTCTATTTGTTCATTAGTGGTATATAGAAACAATTGACTTTGGCATATTAATCTTGTATCCTGCAACCTTTCTGTAATAGCTTATTAGTTCCAGAAACTTTTTGTCAACTATGGTATTTTCTTCATATAAATCATAGGAAATACACAATAATGTCATCACCAAAGACATATAGTTTTCTTTTTGCCTTCTTAACTTGTTCATCTTTTTTTTTTCTTTTCTTATCACATTGCATTAGCTAAGACTTCTAGTGCAATGCTGCATAGGAATGGTGACATGTTATATCCTGAATTTTTATGTATTTTAAGGGGAAAACAACATTTTTCCTAGTAGGAAATGAGAATATAATATAATGTGTGATATTTTTCTAAAGCAATAAACAAAATTTTAAGGTAGCTATTTTCAAATCTGGAGTTAGTATCAAATAGAATATCAAAAAGTTAAATTATTTGCCTCCAGAGTGTGAAACGTAGGAGATAAGAAGTGACAGAGGGTTCTACTATTTGTCCCTATAGTAGAACCTCCGTAGTTGACCACTTCCCTACATCAACCACCTCCTAAAGTTGACCTAATTTTCATAAACTATACATGCACCACTAGTATATATCAGTACAATAGGCATGGTTCCTTGTGTTGACCACCTCCATAGGCTGACAGTTAGTAATAGTCCTTTGGGTGGTCAACTTAACAGAGGTTCTAATGTATTTGACTTTAAATCATGTTAGTAAGAATAATATTTGAATGTTTTCCTCATAGGAATATCATGAGTAATGTTAGCAAAGTCTATTTTGAAACCAATTAGGAACAACTTGTGTAAATCAATTAACACAATTTCTGACATATAGAAGGTAGCCATTGAATGTTACACGTATAACTGTATAAAAAGATGAGAATATTTTAGTAGCAATTGCATTAGTATTACTTTCACAGAGAATGCTAACTAAAAAGAGGAAAAAGTAATAAGTTGTTGAGATATAAAAATGGATTTCAAAGTACTGATGATAGATGGCTAAAGATTGCTTAGTAAATCCATACAGACAAACTTAGAAAAGACCCATTCATCTGACTTGGTTGTGATAGCCTGTCCTTATTGAAATAAGTAACTATAAGTGATAGAAAAACACAGGAGAAAAAAGAAAAAGGATTAGGTTTTTGTTTACTCTGTTCATTCTTCCTCAAAAAAAACAAAGTGAAGGATTTGTGAAGAATAAATTATTTTGGCAGTCACTTTAGACAAAGTCCTTTTCAAAATATTGGTAAGACCTAATTTTTTAAGCTAAAATTATTATTCACATCTTTCGTTTTATTTCTGTCAATTTCTTTTACTGAACAAAACCAATATAGTAACACTAAAAAATTATTGTAACTTATCACACACCTTTCATCTGAAAACTGCATCCTTTTAGCTGAAATCTTTTCTTCCAACAAAAAGTGATACACTTTTTAGGTATAACCATAAAATACTTTATTTCTAATTTTGATTATAATAACTAAATTCAAGGACCTTTGCTTATGAAAGTGAGGCAGACTAGACTCTAAAAGGTAATCTTCCTATAAGACATTAAGATTTTTGATTAAAAATGTCAATGTACTTTGGGTATAAAGCAAATAAAAAATATTTTGTATCACCTCTCATATTCTTCATCTTATCTTTTTTCTGGCCCTTTGAGGAAAAAAATGACAGTTGACAAAGGGGCAAGTAGCAGTGAAAACAAAGCATTTAATGGTGCTGGGAAAATTGGATAGCCACATGGTGAAGAATAAAACAGGATCCATATCTCTCACCACTCACAAAATCTCAAGATGGATAACAGACTAAAATATAAAGCATGAAATCATAAGAATTCTTGAAGAAAATGTTGAAAAAACTCTTTCAGATATTGATCTAAGCAAAAAAAGTAAGAAGATGAAAATAGCAATCATAGCAACAATAAAAATAAATAAATAAGGCTTGATTAAATTAAAAAAGGTTCTACATAGCCAAGAAAATAATTATCAGATGAAATAGACAACCTACAAAATGGGAGAAAATATTTACAACCTGTATATCAAATAAAGGGCTAATAACACGAATCTACAAAGAACTTAAGCAAATCAGCAAGAAATATTTTAAAAACCCCATTAAAAAGTGGGCAAAAGACATGAACAGAGGTTGTTCAAAACAAGATAGACAAATGGCTAATAAACATGAAAAAATGCTCAAAAATCACTAATTATCAGGGAAATACAAATTAAAACTACAATGAGATATCACCTTATCCCTATTAGAATGCTTTTTATTAAAAAGTCCAAAATTAATACATACTGGCATTGATACAGAGAGAAAGGAATGCTTATAGATGATTAGAGGAAATGCAAATTAGTACAACCTCTATAGAAAATAGGATGGAGATTTCTCAAAGAACTAAAAGCAGACCCACCATTTGATACAGTAGTCTCACTATGGGCAGTCCCCAACTTATAAACATCTGACTGACATACAACTTGCCCTTATGAATGGAGTGAAATACTCTAATTACAGGTAATGGGTAAGTGTAGCTGTTCCAACTTACATACAGTTCAACTGAAGAAAATACCTAGAGGATCTATCTTGTTTGTAACCCAGGGACTGCCTATATTGAGTATTTACACAAAAGGAATGAAGTCATTTTATCGAAAATATACCTGCACTTGAAGGGTTATTGCAACACAATTCACCATTGCAAAGATGTGGAATCACCCTATGTGCCCATCAGTTGATGAGTGGACTAACAAAAATTGGTATATATATTTACCATGGAGTACTACTCAGCCATAAAAAGAAATGAATTAATATCTTTTGCAGCAATCTGGGTGGAACTACAGACCATTATCCTAAGTGATGTAGTAGCTAAAGAATGGAAAAAGAAGCACATGTACACTCTAATAATTTATAACTAATTGATGGGCATACATTGGGACAGCAAAAAAAACAAAAATCACTGGAAATCAAGAAAGAAGGAAGAAGGAGGAGGAGAGGGGTAAAAACCAACTTTGTAGGCACAATGACCACTATTCTGGTGATAGTCACTCTTATATCCATGACAAAGCATCATAAAAACTACCCATACAAGAAAAATATTTGTACTACCTTAAAATTTGGAAATAAAAATAACAGATTATATATGTAAAAAGTTTAGAGCATGTCAACATGTTAAATTAGTAGATTGTTATTATTATATTCCTTATTCCCATTTCTCCTTCTGAAGAAAAAAGAATGGCAACTCTATGTCTGTGGCATATATGCAAAATGAGGTCTTCACTGATGTAAAATCCCTTCAAGATTTTAGGGCAAAAATTTGAATAGTAATTAAGTTCTTGTTACATTTTGTATTCTGTTTCAATTATATTATCTCATCTAATTTAAACATGGCTAGCCTTATAAAAAAGTGTGGGCTACACATGGTGACAACAGAAAGCCCAAGAAATTGCTTTGTAGCCAGAATATTCCTCATGCCAGAGAATATGAAAGATATTTTGAGTTAATATTAACACTCTAGGCCTTACTGATCATTTCTAAATCAGGATGGATAATTTTATCAGCCCTATTTCTGAAAGCAAGAAATAAAAACTGGAAGTATATAATAATGGACTGAGTATAATTTATCAGATACCACAGTGTATTATAAAGGAAAAATGATCAGAGGGCTGAGACACTAATGCCAGATAGACAGAAATGGAATACAAATGTTAATAGAAGTCAATATACAAATCATAAAACTAATAAGAATTTACTACATGATAAATGTGACCTTTCAAATCCATGTAAAATTCTTCCTTTCTTTCTTTGTAAGGCCATGCCTTTCAAATACGTGTAAAATTCTTCCTTCCTTTCTTTGTAAGGCCATGCCTTTTCTCTCTCTGCCCCCACATATGACCCTCTCCCACTCTTTGCTCTCTGCTCTTTTCTCTCTCTCTTTCTCCTCTTTTCCCCAACTCTCTTCCTTCTCTCTAATATAAAATAAATTTATACTTTTATAAATTTAACATCTCAAATATTTGTGAAAAAACAAGGGGAGAAAGTTTGCTAACTACACTGGGATCTATAAATTTAGATTCTTACCTTGCACCTGAAGACAGATTAAATTCCAAATGGATTAAAGAGATAAATGTAAAAAGTAGAAAGGTAAAAGTCTCAGAATGAAATAAAGTCAAACAGTATATATCTCTCTCTGTGTTAAGGAAAACCTAAAGTCAAGCCAAAAATGAAAAATGAATAGATCTGGTCATATAAAAAATAAAATATCTGTCAAAAAACCCACAAAGTTTAAGATGAATCACAAAATTAGGAAAATACATAAATTATAAATGCTATGCTAGTTAGTAATATTACTAACACATAAAAGTTCTTACAAACGGATTAGAAAGATAATAGTACAAATTGAAAACTTGGAAATTCCTATTCACAGTTCATAAAAAAAGAAGAAAAAAAGACAAATAAATACGAAAAGTAACAAAATAAATTCATATTAAAGCAATAATAATTTACCATTTATCATTTATATTACGTAAGAAAATAAGAATATAACAATCTCTATTATAGAGACTTATTATTCTTTTTTTTTTTTTTTTTTTTTTTTTTTGAGACAGAGCCTCAAGCTGTCACCCTGGGTAGAGTGCCGTGGCATCACAGCTCAAAGCAACCTCCAATTCCTGGGCTCAAGTGAGTCTCCTGCCTCCACCTCCCAAGTAGCTGGGACTGCAGGCGCCTGCCACAATGCCCGGCCATTTTTTGGTTGCAGCCATCATTGTTGTTTGGCGGGCCCGGGCTGGATTCGAACCCGCCAGCTCAGGTGTACGTGGCTGG
>CAUYRH010039638.1:0-20700 GCA_963574655.1 Perodicticus potto
TCTCACAAAGTAATGAGAAAGTCTCTTGAATGTTATCACAATCAGGTTGATGAAAATATCTCTGATTGTATCTGAAGCCCGTACACTGTACCCCATGACTGAATTATTGTACACAGCTATGATTCAATAAAAAAAAAAAAACAAGCAAATCTACTTAAAGTAGAGAACAAAAAAAAAAGTACAAAATGGTGGAGAGAAGTGTGAAAAATTTATTGATGAAAGTAAATTTACAAATTTATAATCATAAATGACAAAAGGAAGAAAGAAAATTTTTTGAATGAATGCTGTTACTGAATTCACACAGATCTTGTATATGAAGTTCAATTTATTGATGTCAGATAATTGTTTATTTTCCACTAGTTGATAATATTGCACACCTTTATGTTTAACAATTGTAAGTCATTTTCTCTCCTCCTGTCTTTCTCTTCTCATATCCATCTCTCTTCTGTCTTCCTCATTCTTCATGTCTGACATTCTCTCTTCCCCAGTACACCTATGTCCCTCAGATAAATACATACGTACATAGAGACCACATGCATAGAGGCTGATGTAGAAATAGATACAATTACACACCATCACACATGCATTGATACTTGTATTAATATCTAGTTGTACATATACTATATTATGACTAATTAGAAAAGACATATAGAAAAGACTTTAATGCTTTTCAAATATACAATTTTTTTTCCTCTACTAGTTTATAAGTTATCTTATTTTCCATGACACCGTATCTGGTTAAATTTAAAAAAAAAAAAAAAAAGGTACTTATATAGTACCTTATGCAGACTCAAGCATAATTTCCCATAAAAAACAATCTCTTTAGTGAATTGAAATGACATTTATCTCTTTGAGCATTTTAAAGATGCATGTTTTAGTCTCTTTCATAAATGATTAATATGTTTCCTGGCATGTGAATTTTTTTGTGGGTTTGCCTCCACTAAATCTAATGGTAAGCTCTTTTTCCCATTACATTTTAAAAATTTCCGTGTTCTTCAGTGGGAGTTATTTTCTGTTGGAGTCTTGTCTGCCTTAACTACAGAAGCAACCCTGAGAGGTAGTTTCTTGTTTGCATTTCCAGAACAGCCCCAATACATTTTACTTAATATGAGCCACTTTCAATGCTTAATGTATAATTTCTGAGTTCTCACACCTTGTGGGTACCCATTTCCTGTATATGAGTTAGTTTTGTAATTCTGACTATTAATAAATTACCATTCCCCCATTAATAACTTAGGGCAATTAGCTGCTTTCTATATCCAAAGGCCAACTGGTAGAGAGTTATTGTTCTTAATTTCACATGGCAGCCCTACCTAGCTCTTCTTTTTATGCTGAGAGCACAATTCCATATCCCACACCCAGGACCTATACCCTCCCTAGAATTTCCTATTTGGGTGGTTACAGTAATGTTAAAACCTCAACCATATGTTGAAGGGAATCATTATTATCTGATGCAAACTTTCCACTTTTACATGGAGATAACTACTTTGAAATCAGAACTTTGCCCTTGATATTTTTCACTTTTTCCCAGCACCTGGATTTTTTTTTTTCTTTCAGGGCCTATTAATTACTATTGAATAAAATCACTTAGTATGCAGTTTTCTGTCCTTTCAGGGATAGGGTTATTCTTGCATCAGCTCAGTCTGCTATATTGTATATAAATCCATTAAGAGATGTTTGTTTTAGCAGAGATTCCAAAGCACACATGAGAAAGTAAGAAAGTTTACCGATGAAACAAAATTCATCTAGATGTATGGATTTCTTTCTGATATTGGGAAGTCAAGCTAAAAATGAGTCAGTCTCATAAAGATCATTATATTTGTCTTATTAAAGAAAACCATTTAAGTCATAAACATTCTAATTTGCTTGCTAAATCCTGGAGAAAATGCTTTGATCTTTTAATTCAAAAAGTTTCAGAGAATTTGTTTCCAGGCAAAAAATAGTCAACATTTTCTTTCCTTCAAGAAAAAGCTTCATTTTTACTACATACTAATTTCCATAAAGACAATAATAGTCAACAAAATAAAAATATAGCTTTACAATATCCAGTTGATATTTTTTTTTTTTGTATTATGTCACTTGAACAACTAGACGGGGCTAAGTTTCTTACTTGTCATTGTTATCTGAATATTTAGTTGGTATAAGTAAATCTCCATATCAGTAAAGTGATAAATTTTTAAATGTTGTTGTTGGGATTGCTTGAGCTCAAGAGTTGGAGACAAGCCTGAGCAAGAGTGAGGTCCCATCTTGCTCTTATATATATAAATATATTGTGGCAGGCACCTGTAGTCCCAGGTACTTGGGTGACTAAAGCAGGAGGATCACTTAATCCCAAGAGTATGAAGTTGCTATGAGCTGTGACACTATGGCTCTCTACAGAGGGCAAAAAAGTGAGACTGTCTCAAAAAAAAAAAGTTGTTATGATTTAAAGAACAATGTAAATTCATAAAAGATAATATGGAATGATTATGATAACATAAGAAAATATGTTCAACTACAAAAGTTTCTCATATCTGGTATAACCAGTGTGCCACAGCAGGATATATATGTATACAGTGTGTAGACACACACCTGTAATCATTTTTACATGAAGACAGTAACTGAACATTTAGCTATTTTTGCACACACACACATAGTCCTTCAGAAGAGATACAGATGCAGAAAAGTATAAAGAATTACCGGTACATATTCACACACATCAATACAGATATGCATACCTGTGCCAGACATACATATACAAAAACTGGAATGACCTTACAGGCTGTTTTAGTCTGCTTGGTCTGCCATAATAAAGTACAACAGACTGGGTGGCTTTAACAACAGAAACTTATTTACCTCAGTCTTAGTGACTGAAAATCCCAGATCAGGGTACCAGTGGGATTGAGACTTGTTAAGGACCCTCTTCCTGAATTGCTGCCAGCTCACTGTGTCCTCCCATGGTATACAGAGATCTCTGGTGTCTCTTCCTTTACTTATAAGGGCACCAGTTCTATAAGATCAGAGTTTCACCCTAATGGCCTCATTTATCCTGGATCACCCATTCTCAAGGACTCTATCTCCAATACAGTCTCATGGGAGGGGGTTAGAGTTTCAACATATGAATTGGGGAGACAAAATACAGTTCATAATATAGTCAACAATAATTCTTTTTAATTTTATAACTAAAATTATGATGTGAACATTTTTCATTTTATTTTTATACTTTTATAATTTTAGATATTCCCTTTTTATATTAATGTTCTATCTAAAAACATTTAAAAGAAATAAAATACAGTAAAATGAGCACTAATGTTCCTCCTACTCACCTTGATAAATATTGTCATTTGGCTATAATTGACTAAAATTTGTATTTTATTTTGCCTTATTATTTAGATAATATCTCTAGAAAAAAGTGTAGAAAAACTCTTAATGCTATAGACCTGGGGTCAGGTGCAGTGGCTCATGCCTTTAAATCCTAGCATTCAGAGAGGCCGAGGTAGATGAATTGTTTGAGCTCAGGAGTTCGAGACCAGCCTGAGCAAGAGTGAGACCTCATCTCTACTAAAAATGAAAAAATGAGGCAAGAGGTTCAGTTGAGCTCAAGAGTTTGAGGTTGCTGTGAGCTGTGACCCCATGGCACTCTACCAAGGGCAACAAAGTTGAGACTTCATCTCAAAAAAAAAAAAAAGTTATAGCCTTGGGAGGGGTTTTATCAAGAAGACACTTTAGCAATTGTACCAACATCAAAAATAAATAATTGGACCTGATCAAACTTAAAAAATTCTGCACAGCCAAAAACAAAATAAAACAAAAATACAGCCTTTAGAATGGGAGAAGTTGGTGACATCTTAAAAATCTTACAAATGGGTAATTCCCTGAATCTACACACAATTCAAACAAGTTAACAGGAAAAACAGAAAACAACCAAATTAATCTCTAGGCAAGAGAAATGAACAGAGTCTTCTCCCAAGAAGATAGAAGAAAGGCAAAAAAACACACACACAAAAAATCTCATCATCCATAAGCATCAGAGAAATGCAAATCAAAACCACCTTGAGATATCACCTAAACCCAGCAAGAAAAGTGCGCACCCGCAAGTCCCAAAGCTGCAGATCCAGGTTAGGGTGTGAAGATAAGGGAACAGTAATACACTGTTGGTGGGACTGCAAAATGATACAGCCTTTTTGGAAAGAAGTATAGAGAATGCTCAAAGAGCCAAAAGTAGACCTTTCATTTGTTCTTGCAATCCCATTACTGGGTATCTAGCCAGAAGGAAAAAAAAAATCATTTTACCATAAGGACATTTGCACTAGAATGTTTATCACAGCTCAATTCACAATTTACCTCAAAATGACTTTCTACTATGCCTTTGAAATCCAGAGTTTCTCATCCTACCTGAATCTCAGCTTGGGCTCTCTAATTATGTTAAGTGTGTATGTGTATGTTACTAAGACCACATATTCACTCTTTCTTCATCAAGTAAAATAGAATAAAAAAATTTAAACAATGTCTTTTATTGTTTGTTAATAAAAATAGGTTTCTGTCATGATCAAGTTTAAGAAGAGTTATCAGTTAACATAATATATCTTTGGAAAGAATGTGAATTTCTTCATTAGACTATTTTCAGGTATTTAAAAGGAACAATCCTCATGCTAGTGAAGTCAGTTAATGGCATAAATTTGGGGTAATAATAGACATCTGATTAAAACCACCAGGGGAAAGCCTGCCATTAAACAAAATTCTGTTAATTAACCTTCTGCCACAAAAGACAACCAAACAGAAAAGTAAGCATGGGATTTCTCATCATACTAAGGAATAGACAGGATAATTATAGAATATGTGGGAAGGATGGAATTTAAGTAGAATTTAAATGAAGCAATGTTTTGATAGGCACAAAACCAAGCAAGATTGTGTATAAAGGGATAACAACGTGCCTGGCATGAGAAGTTTCCTTGAAAACTATAATCATTACCATAAGCAATGAATGGTGTAAGTGAAATATTTTATCTTAAGCTCTGCTCCTGGACTGAAAATAAAGGTTTCTATTGTATCAAAGTAACTACTGTTTGGCTTCTACAAGCAAGAAGGAGATGTTTCATTACTGCTGATATGATTTTGATTAACATATTTATGTAAGTCCATGATTGTAAAATACAAAGAAGGGTAATGTCACTAAAATGGTACAGTAGGAGCAATCCTTTTTCATTCTTCCCTACAAAAACAACTGTCCAGGGCCAGTGCCAAGATTATCACCCAGAATATCTCAGAGCTGAAAATTGAGGCTGTGATGATCCCTAAGGTTTTACAGAAGTTAAAAGATGATAAGGGAAACAGACTTCTCTAACCCCAATGTCCCTTGCCATAGCTGCTAGGTATCATGCAGAATCATGTTACAAGACTCATGTTTTCTACATTGGGAAAAGTTAGCCAGGCTTCCTTTGATCCTGGATTCCTTTGTAGGAAAACTGCATTTCTCAAGCCACAGAAAGTATTGAGGGTGTCTATAGAGTGAAAACTAGAGACAAAGGTCTTTGATATGATTTGGGGTCTTTGTCTAAAGACAAAGAGCTAGAATGGACTAGTGATGGTCAGCATGCAAATCTCAGTGACTGTACTCCATTTTGGCCAAAAGAGACACCAAATCAGAAAGGCTGGGGTAGCGCCTGTGGCTCAAAGGAGTAGGGCGCTGGCCCCATATACCAGAGGTGGAGGGTTCAAACCTGGCCTTGGCCAAAAAAACTGCAAAAAGATAAAGAAAGAAAGAAAGAAAGAAAGGCTGCTCAGCAGTTCCACATTATAAGAGACAAATTCCATGGTCTTCAAGGAAAATAAATATATAAATAAAAAAACAGACAGCCTTCTTATACATCCATTCCATGGTATCTTCTCTGGGACACTCTCGGCCCATCCTGGACAGGCAGTGTGAAAAACTCATAAACTTTATGAGAGCCCTGGAAATCTTTGGCTTGGGCATCATAAAGGAGGCAGTGATGTTGGTCTAAGGAAATGTAATAGTTAATCTGTTCAGAATTAATAAACATACTCTAGAAAGATCAACACAAATCTAGCCTGACTGGGAAGACTGGATAGAAATCTGATCTTTCAATGTGAAGAAGACATAGACATGCAACTAAAAAAAAATACAGTACCAAACAGGAAACTACAACCTCATCAAATGCACAAGATAAGGAGCCAATTACCAACTCTAATGAGACAGCAACGTGTAGTAGGTATCATGCAGAAAACAACCCCAGGACTCATATTTTCTACACTAGGAACAGTGTTCAAAAATTTAGAATAGCAGTTTTGAGGAAACTCAGTGAACTAGTCTATCACAATAATTAATTCATAAATCTATACAAGAAATTTAACAAAGAGATTAAAATTATTTTTAAAAAATAAAGTGAAATCTTGGAAGTGAAAATGTGGTTAATGAACTGAAAAATATAAATAGCCAGTGACAATACAATTGATCAAAACAAAAAAAGAACCAGTGAGCTTGATGACTAACTGGTTAAAAATAAACAGACATAGAAAAAAATAATGAAAAGAAACAAACTAGGCTTGCAGTTTCTATAGGCCAAAATCAAAAGCAAAAGTATAAGGGTATTGAAGATCAAGAGGGACTTCAAAATGACCAAGCAGAAGAAAACATATTCAAAAATAATAAAATAAAACTATCTCAAACTGAAGAATGATATAAATATCCAGGTACAGGAAGGCCAAAAATCATGAACAAATTCAACCCAAATATATGTACCCCAAGACATAGTATAGTCAAACACTCAAAGATATCTATTGATACCACGTATAAAGTTTATTACTTGTGTATGCTGCTCGCACTCATATCCCTGATAGTGGTGAATGATCATTTTAATGTGTTGTTATATTCAGTCTGATAGAATTTTGTTGAGAATTTTTGTATCTGTATTCATCAGGGATATTGGCCTGTAATTCCCTCCTTTTGTTGTGTCCTTGACTGGTTTTGTCATCAAGGCAATGTTGGCCTTATAGGGCAAGTTTGGAGGAATTTTTCCTCTTCATTTTTTTGGAAAGAATATGTATTCGTTCTTTAAATGTTTGGAAGAGTTATTCAGTAAAGCCAATAATGACTGTGAATGTAAATAAATTGAGTTATGCAATTAAAAGACCCAGAGTGGCTGAATAGATAAAAAACATGAGCCCCTAATGTGCTGCCTAAAAAAACTCACTTCGTCTATTAGGCAAAACTAAAAGTAGGGGATGAAAAAAAACTTAATGAAATGAAAACCAAAACAAAGTAGAAATAGCTATGCTTATATAAAATGGAATTTAACTCTAAAACATTAAAAAAAGATATAAAGAAGGCCATTATATGATAAAGGATTCAACACAGTAAAAAGATATAATTATTGTCAAGATATTTATAACATTGGAGTACTCAACACTGGAGTACCTAAATATGCAAAGGAAATACTAATAGACCTAAAGGTAAAGAAAAATGGAAATATGATAATAATAGGGATCTTCGTCATCTCACTTTTAACAATTGACAGACATATAGTCCAGACAGAAAATTAATAAGGACACGCTGAAGTTAAACTGTAATTTAGAACAAATGGACCTAACAGGCATTTGCAAGACATCTCATGCAACAGCTGAAGAATGTACATTTTTTTCAAGAGCACATTCTCTGGGATAGATAATATGAGTTTGAACAACTAAATTCACAAACACATGCTAGAAAAAGTGCTACATAGTTCAATGCTATGTTCACCTTCAAAGAACTCTCCTTGGCCGTCTGATGACCATAGTGATATTCACCAATGAGGTATGTACGACTTTTTCTAGGATGAGTTTACAAGCTGAACTGTCCAACCTTGTATGTGGGGGCCTCAAAATAATTCTCAACAAATTAATAAAAAACCGAAACTCCTATCGAGTACCTTTGCTGAGCACAATGAAACAAAACTAGAAAACAATAACTAGAGAAATGTTGGAAACTCTGCAAATACATGGACATCAAACGACATGATACTGAATAATGAATGAGTCAGTGAAGAAATCAAAAGAAAATATTAAAATTTCTTGAGACAAGTGAAAATGAAAACACAACAGACTAAGATCTCTGAATCAAAACAAAGTCAGTGTGAAGAGGTAAATTTATAACAATAAACATCTACCTCAAAAAAACAGAAAGATTTCAAATAACTTAACATTACACCTCAGTGTCCTAAAAAATAAGAATAAACTAAACTTAAAATCAGTAGAAGGAAAGAAATAGCAAATATCAGAACAGAAATGAAATAATAAGATCAATGAAATGAAGAGAGGGTTTTTTTAAAAGGTAAAATAGATAAACTCTTACCTAGAATAACCTAGAAAAAAGAAAGAAATAAATAAAATTCGAAGTGAAACACGAGTCATTATGACTGTTACCACAGAAATACAAAGACTCATAAGAGACTATTATGACAACTATATACCAACAAATTGAATACCTGGAATAAATTTGTGAATTTTCAACACATACATCTACCAAATTTGAATCATGAAGAAATGATAAGGCCAATAATTAATAAAAAGTTTGAATTAGTAATAAAATGTTTCCTATAAAAGAAAAGTCCAGAATCTGAAGCAGGAGACGCAGACCTGGCCACAGTGGAAAAGCTGGGCATGAGCCCAGATGGCAGGAGACTGTGGTCTGGATGATTTCCCCTAACCTTACCCTCCCAAACCACATCCCACATCCTCACATTTCCTATTCTCATCCGTGGCAAAAAGCTGTATTTACTCTGAGGAAAACCATCTGCTGTTAATTCAAGCAGGGATTATTGTAGGTTCGTGGCCTTAGTAATTCAAGACTCTTGCCAATTCCAGCAAATAAATGAGGCTGTCTATCCCTGGTTGTGAGTCAGTCATCTGGGAAGTAGATTCTCCAGCTTTAGTTAAGTATTCAGGTAACTGCAGCCCTGGAAATCTTGACTACAGCTACATACAAAACCTTGAATTGGAATCAACAACTGAGCTGCTCATGAATTTTTGATCCACAGACTATACGAGATTATAAAAACGTCCTCCTTAAGATGCTAAATTTTAAGATTTTTGGTATATAATAGTAAACATATATGACATAAATTATTCATTTATTTTCCACTTATCTATATCCTTATATTTAAAGTTAACATTTATTGCCCAACTACAGTGGTTTACTCCTGTAATCCCAGCACTTTGGGAGCTGACATAAGAGGATCATGTGAGCCCAGGAATTTGAGTTTACAATAAGCTATCATCATGCCCCTTCACTCAAGCCAGGGTGACACAGCAAGTAAGACCCTGCCTCTTTAAAAAAGTTATCATATAGTAGGAATGCTCTGTTTTGTTTTCTCTATTGCTACATTTTAAATGACCTGTTTATACCATTAATATTTAATGTAATTATCATTATGGTTGGATTTAAATCTACTACTTTTTTTTGATATAGTGTCTCACTCTGTCACCCAGGCTACAGTGCAGTGGTGTCATCATAGCTCACTGAAACTTTAAACTCTTGAGCTCAAGCAATCCTCTTTCCTCTGCCTTCCAAGTAGCTGAGACTAGAGATGTGCATCACCACACCCATTTATTTCTCTGTATTTTTAGAGATGAGGTCTCACTCCTTTATTCAAACTGGTCCCAAAATGCTGGGCTCAAGCAGTCCTCCCACCTCATCCTCTTAAAGTGGTGGGATTACAGGTGTGAGCCACTGCACCTGGCCTAGATATACTACTTTATTTATTTATTTAGTATTTGTTTTCTTTATATCTCCTCTGTTTTTTACTTCCTCTTCTCTTTTCTTGCTTCCATTTGCATTATTCGGATAATACTTAATGTTCCATTTCAATTTATCCATTGGCGTTTTGGGTATGACACTTTGTACCAATTACAGTAGTAAATCTAGAAATTTTAAAATGCATACCTAATCATTATGGTCTCCCTGGAGTTAATATTATGCCACTTCAAGTAAAATGCAGGAGTCTTTTAATCATGTAGATTTCTTGATTATCTACCCTACTATGCTGTACGTTATAGTTGTCATATGTATTACATCTATATTATCACAGGCCCGATCAGATGATTTCTAGATCTTATTTCTGATAGTCATCTTCATTCATGATTACATTAAATATTGATGGTACGTTCTACACTTGACAGATTTGACTTGAACCCTTGAAATTTGCTCCATAGGTCTTGATCTATGTGTATATGACTTAAAAAAATAAATAAATATTGATGGTATAAACAGGTAAGATAAAACATACTGAGCCCATACAGAAGATTTTTATTTCAATCATAAAATGTTCCAGTTCTAAGTTATAATTTTATTCTTTCCACTTTTTTTCACTGTATCTCCAGACAATGATTATCTTCTCATTCATTTCGATTATATTTTCCTCGATCTCAAAGTGCACAACTATAATAGCCTCTATTCACTCTGGGTCTTATAATTTCAATATCTGTATTATCTTGCATGAGATATCTATTGCTTATTTTTTCTCTTAAAATTTGCTTATCTTTCTGGATGTTTGTTTGTGGAGGAGTTTAGATATGTTCTGAACATTTTGAGTGTTCTACTGTGTAGAACAAGTTTCCCAATATGATGACCTTCCTTTGTAATATTTTAAATTTTAGATCACAATCTATTTTATTACCTTCAAACCACAAGTTCTATTTTACCCTTGTTAGATAGAATTCAGATATCAGTGCCAGTCTCAAAAGCTTTGCTGTGTTAATTTAGGTCTGTCTCAAACATTTGCTTCTCAGGAATTAGCCTGAGTCTTGTGTGATGGTTTGTATTTTAGTTAAATTTTCTAAGCCTTTGCCGTGTTTGTCTCAGTCTATTTTTAACAGATATTAATAGATCGGGGATTATATTGAGTTTTTGCAGATTCGTAAACAGAAGTAGAGAATAACTTTTATACCTGCTTAGGGATACTCTCTGTCATTGGCAGTCCCAAAGAGCTCCTTTACTTTAGCCACCTGAATCATCAGTGGCATTGTTTTGCTTCACAATTGGATTTTGGCCTTAAAGCAAAGCCATGAAAAAATAAAACAAATAAGAAACTAAGCATTGCAGTGATGTCTCTAACTTGTGATTTCCATCCACTATCTGTCTGCTTTTGTTTACTTTTACAAGGATATTTTTTGTTGCAATTTGTCCAGAGTATCTCCTTGTATTCATCATGAAAGTGCACCTATGGGCTTATGCTGCCATCCTAGATATATAACTGCCCTCAATATTTTATTTTAAAAATATCCTTTAAGTTTTAGAACAGTGTTAGCTATACAGAAAAATTGAGATAATAGCACTGAGAAGCACCATTTAGCCCATAACAAATTTTACCTATTAACATTTTATATTAGTTATATTTGGTACAATTATTTTTACATTTTTATTAACTTAAGTTCATATCATGTTTCCTTAGTTTTTGCTTAAGAGTTTTGTTCTATTTCAAGAACCCTTCTAGAATATTCCATTATATTTACTGAGTTTACTTATTTTCTCTTCATCTTTTCATACTATATTCTTTAGAAGGAAATCAATATGTGTAGTTAACATACAAGAATAGTGATTTGAACCCTGCATCTTTGATTGCAGAGTGTCTACATAAATGACTTAGAACTCTTTGTATGGGAGATTTTACTTTTGCTTCCAATTTATTAATTTGCCTAATAATTTGTTTATCTCTGAATGAACTCATGGTTATTTACATTACCCTCTGATTAAAATTCACCACTCTCTGATTTTGTGGCTCAAATTATTGCAGTTTTAGACATCACTGGGAAATATTTCAGTTGATTCTTGTGTCCCCTTGATATACCTCCATGTTTTGGGGGAAAAGGCATGTATTTTCTTGCTTTCTGGAATTTCAACGTGCTCCAAGTTCATCTTGTATGTTTTTTGCCATTTTTCAAGAATCAGACAATCCTGTTAAGATCTCTGGACACTTTTATTTAAAAAAATGCTACTAGAACTGAAGAGCTGGATGCTAAGTGCATTAGTAACTACCGGAATGTCATTTATTTTAGGCCTTCCCAGATGATAGAACAGAGAATTATATATATAAACACTAATCACTGTATACACACATATCTATAAATATGTCTGTACATAACTATCTATACAAAGTATAAAGAAGTTCTTATTGATATATGTAACTATCATCCATTATTATATGTATGATTCTAGAGTCCTCTGCTTAGAAAACTATAATGTCTCAATGTAACAGTGAAGAACCTGGTACTTACCATTCAACAAGCATTGCTTAATTGTTTGACTTTTTTTTCTTTTTCTTTCTTTCTTTATTTCTTGTTTTTTTTTTTTTTGTTTTTTGAGACAGAGTCTCACTACGTTGCCCTCAGTAGAGTGCTGTGGCATCACAGCTCACAGCAACCTCAAATTTTCTGGCTTAAAAAATTCTCCTGCCACAGCTTCCCAAGTAGCTGGTACTATAGACACCCACCACAATGCCCAGCTATTTTTTGGTTGCAGTTGTCATTGTTGTTTAGCAGACCCAGGCTGGGCTCGAACCCGCCAGCCTCCACGTTTGTGGCCAGTGCCCTACCCACTGAGCTATGGGCACCACCTTAACTGTTTGATTCTAAATTACTCACATGGATATGGTTCAATTTTGAACATTTGAGATTACTTGCATATAGTCAGTTTCAGATCTTTAATTATTTCTCAATTGATTGGTGCTAAGTTATATAAAATTTCAGTAATAATGTCTGTATAAAAAGAACTGTATGACATATACTTATATCAATCCATGTGAGTTGAGATGGTATTATCTGAATTTCACTCTCCAGTTGTCTTCAGGTATAAAAGTAGTAGATATTATTCATGAATCACCTCCAGGATAGTGGAGTGACAAATATCTGTTAAATCTGCTCTTCCATAAAATCAATGAGAACACTGGGAAAAAATGTAAAATTCAACTGCTTCAGAGCTCTAGAAGTTAAGTAAAAGGCTATTAACAATCAGAGGAGCATTTCTATTAGACCAATGACTCAGTCTCATTAGGAACAGAGAACTTGTGTGCATTTTAATTTGCTATATGCCTATACTTCTTTCCTCAGTTTCCTTATAGCTTTTGAGAACACTAGCCCTCAAGTATCCTAGATATGAAAACCTGCATCCATGCAGCCATTGGATGGTCAAGAAAGGATTTGGACCTTGCCACAAGCCCTGCTCCCAGAGTATTCTCATATTTGATCCACCTGACAGCTTCTAGGAAATTCAAACCCTCCAGCATGATTCAGATCTCACTCACTGAAAGTAGCCCTGTGTACTGAGTAATAGTAACTGTTCAATATCACAGCTAATTGTAGTAAAACAAAATTTTTCCAAATAAAAAGAATAAGATAAAATCTTAGAATAAAATGGTAATAATTAAATGCTCATGAGAAGCTTTAAAAATATCCACTCTGTTCTGGGAATCTAGAAGGTCATATGAATGTATAGAAATAACCAAAAGGAAATATAAAACTCTAAATTCTCAATTGTGGCTTACTCTGAATCTCTTAACAAGAAAAACAACTGGAAATTGCTGGGAAAATTAAGGGGTACCCCAACACATGTACGGAGTCAACAAAGGCTGGGAAAATTACTGGTTTGAGTCCTTTAAACAAATACGTGTCCAATTGCCACCCGACCTCAAAAGCAACAAAATAGAGACTTTAGTATCCAATCACAACAAATAACTCTGAACTTAATCAAGGGAGGGCACTAAACAAACAAATACTACCAAAAACTAATCATGGACAAGGAAGGAATCTGATGTCCAGAATTTTGTATTGTATTATTTAAAGTGTGTCCTTCTCAAAAAAAATTACTTGACAATCAGGTATTGTCTTTATACAAAGAAAAAGCTGTGAATATAAATTGCATTTGAAACTTACTACACACAAACTTTAAATCAGCTACTATAAATATGTTCAATCAATTAAAGCAAGCCATCTTTGAAAAACTAAAGGAAACTATGAGAAAAATTTCCCACTAAATAAAGATTATAAACAGAAATTCAGAAATTGTAGAGTTGAATAGTATAATAACTTAAATGATAACTTCACTAGAAAATTTCAATAGTATATTTGAATAATTAGTAAACCTGAGGGAGAGTCAATCAATGAGATTGTTCAGCCTGAAAAACAAAACCATAAAATGAGAAAACATGAACAGAACCTCAGAAACGTGTGGGACACGAGCTAATGCCATAACATACGTATAAAGGAAACCCAAACAGGAGAGAATAGAGAGAAAAAGACAAATAATATGTCTTGTACTAATGGCCCAAACATTCCAATTTTGATTTAAAAAATTAAATTACAAATTCATAAAGCTCACTAGAATCCAAATTTGAAGAACCTGAATGAGATCCAAACCTGGAGACATATTAAAAGACAAAGACAAAGAATAACTCTTTGAAGCAGTAAGAGAGAAGCACTTTATCTCATAAAAGTCATGAATAATTGAATTATCATCAGAAACCATGAGAGGCAGAGGAAAGCTGGTTAACATATTCAAAGTGAAGAAAAAACTGTAATCTAATTAACAGAGGGAATGTTGGTTGACTAGAATCAGGTGGTGTGTGTCTTTTTCAGACAAAAAAGCAGGATATCCCTCAAATATCCATGTTTTGAATAGATCATTGAAGAAAGAACATTTGAAAATAACATAGAGGTGATGGGAGACACCAAGGATGAAGGTGGAGGCTGGACTGCCTACTCAGGCCTGCTAACAGCCTTAAGCAGCCCTTGGACTCAGACGGAGACAAGAGGTAACTAAGCAAGAAACTTTTGGGACTCTACACTCTTACCTTAGTCATTTGGAGTTTGAGCCTTAGGAGAACTCCTCAAGCTCCACAGGCCTCCAGAGTGGTGTGAGGAATTAACAGGATATCATATAGAGGCACTTCTTGAACTTCCGTGGTGCTCCATAGGCTTCCGAACCCCTGGCACCTGCACCAAGACCCTGTTCAGGTGCTCTTCCTACAGTATTTTAAGTCCTACTCTTAGACTGCTGCTACCCCACTGCCAGGCCGGAAAAGGAGACAGCAACCACGGTGATCAAGTTTTGCCACTGCAGCTGGTGGGCCACTGTGGAACAGGGTGGTGTTAGGATCACAGGCTCGACAACTACCAGTTTTTCTTATAGCTACCTGCCTGGCTGCTCCTGCAGAGAAGTACATGCCCCACTCCCTACTGACTGCAGCTGAATGGCAGTCACCTGCCTCACCACATTTCACAGGCAGCCTGGGACCAGTTGGACACTCCCTGTCATAGTCAGTGTTGAACTCCGGAGGCATGCAGACAGGTCTTCAGACCTGATCTCATACTCCCAGGGCTAAATCATGTCACTAAAGGGTGTGGAGGGAAGATTTTTTAACTGATTTTGAGTGCGGACGGAGCCCCCCCGAGTAGAACTGAGACAGTGTGGTGTGGGTCTATGCTGTGGCACATGCATGGGATACCGGTATCCTCTGCTGTCACTAACTGCCCTGAGCAACAAGGCTGTCTGTCAGATTGTGAAAGCTTTGCTCCCTGAGTACCATTGCCTTTGACTGGCCTAGCTAATTCGGCCCACAACCAATGTCCAGATTCCAGAGGGAGAGCTGCTATGTCCAGGGAGTCAGCAGAGCTAACCAGACTCCTATCTTCTGAACTGTGGATTCTGGACTGATCCTCTCCCCCAAGCAAATTTTTAGGCTTAGTAAGAGTGTCTCTGCCTCTCCATGGAGATTTCCCCAAGAAACCTGAAAATCAAGCTCCAACCCCAGTGCCTGCCTTTGGAGAACTTGAATATGGGAGGACCTAACTTAGTACCACGTGGATTCACTCCATCAATCTACCATAAGGGTAGTGGAGCACAAAAAAGGGACTGCCTGGGATTTCCAGGTGCCTTCCCTTCACTTGAAATGTCTGAGTCTTCTTAAATGCCTAGGGCCAGACATGGTTCTCACAAACACCACTACAACTGAACTGTCTCCTACAAGTATTCCTACTAGCAGGGAGGTCAACTTGTGTAGTCCATAACATCATAGGTTGATTTGATTGTATGGGGCTTGGTCTGCTCTTACGTGCAAGTGCCACCTGCCTACTTAGAGACTAAACTGGACATCCCAATATAATTTGCACTGTTAGAGGGTCACAAAGAAGGAGAAAGAGAAAAAATATAAGAAAACTCCATCTCCCATTCTTGGTAGGAGGAAGGGAATCTACCCACATGCATAGTGCACCATCACTACATCATACACAGAAGAAGCATTTGAGAAAACCACCACACTAAGGCTGCTTATACCCAAATAAATTCAGAGCCTTAGATGCCTGAAAGTAGCCACAAGCAAAGACAAATGTCAGTACCCAGCATAAGTTACAGTCACATCATTTAAGAGGGGAAGTCTCAACCAAACAAAAGTCAATTCATAAATAATCAGTGGTAGCTTCTTCAAATTTCCTCCCTCAGATGAGAAGAAATAAGCACAGGAACTCCAGCAGTATGAAAGAAATAAAAGGAATGAATGTACTCCCACAAAGGATCACATATGCTTTAGCAATGGAACCCAATGAAATGAAAATACTGAAATGGCAGATGAAGAATTCAAAATATGGATCATAACAAAGCTCAGTGAGGTCAAAGAGAAAAAGGAAAACAAAGTCAAGGAAACTACAGTATATAATTCAGAACATGAATAAAATTTTGCTAAAGAGACAGGTATATTAAAAGAAAACCAAATAGAATTTTGGAAATAAAAAAGTCATTTAGAGAAATACAGAACACAGGAGAAAATGTTAAGAATAGACTTGACTGAGCAGAAAGGAGAATTTCAGAACTTGAAGACAAAAATTTTGAATTTTTTTGAATTAACCCTGTCAAAAATCAAAGGAATAAAAAAGGGTTTTGAATAATATTGGACTATATAAAATCCCCAAATATAAAAATCATAAAAAGCAAATGTTTTCCTGAGGAATAAAAAAGTAAAAGTTAAAAAAAAAAAAACTATCTGAGAGAATAATGGAGAAAAACTTCCCTGGACTTGCTAGAGATTTAGACATCCACATAGAAGAAACTCAGTGAACTTGTGGGAGACGCATTGCTAGATGGACTTCACCAATGCACATGATCATCAAAATCAACATGAAGAAGAAAATCCTACAAGCAGTAAGAAAAAGAAATAACTTATAAAGGAAACCCCATCAAACTAACAGCAAACTAGTCAGCAGAAACTTTATGAGACAGAAGGGAGTGGAGTCCTATCTTTAGTTTTATTAACCAGAATAATTGTCAGCCAAGAATTTTGCATCCTGCTAAACTAAGTCTCATAAATGAAGGAGAAATAAATTCTTCTCAGATAAGCAAATGCTATGAACTGTGGTGTTCCTTAACTTTTCTATGACAACATACAGTATTTCAGTAACTTCTAATTTTGTTAAATATCCTAAAATTTATTCTCCAACATCAACATCCTACCTCTAGATGAAAACCAACACTATAGACTTATTCTTATTATAGAATCATAATGCAGGTTAAGAACTGAATGTTTGTGTTTCCCCAAATTCATGCATTGAAGCCCTAACCTCTAATGTGATGGTATTTGGAGATAAGACCATTGGAAAATAATTAGTTTTAGATGAAATCATGACAGTGAGTAACCCATGATGGGATTTGCACTCTTACAGGAAGCGGAAAAGACATCACAGGACTTTCTCTCTCCATGTGCATGAACAAAGGAAAGGCCATGTGAACACACAGGGTGAAGGCAGCTATCTATAAGTCAGGAAGAGGTCTTTCACCAGAACTCAGCCATGCTGACATTCTTATCTCCAATTTCCAGCCTCCAGGACTGTGACAAAACTAATAAATGTTTGTTGTTTAAGCAAAAATAAGATAGAGAGATTGGGAAAATTGATTATAAAAGATTAGATGAGATTCCATTTTGATCCAAAAATTTAAATATGTTGAAAGTGGAAAATGGAAGAAGATATTTCATAGAAATAGTAATCAAATGAAAGCTGGTGTATCAATAGTAATAACTGATAAAGTAGACTTTAAATAAAACATTTTTATAAGATGTAAAGACTAATAAACATGTTAATTCATCAAGAAGATATATAAATATATATATAACTGATAAGAGACTTTAAAAATACATGTAGCAAAACCAAGCAGAATTGAGTAGAGAGATAAAAATTCTAAAATCATAATTCTTACTATAATGAATATAATAACTAGGCAGATAATCAGCAATGGAACTCAAGATTGACACAATTGTTTACTAAATATACAGTTATCTATATAAGACTTCATCAGACAATGACAGAATACACATTTTTCTCAAGTTCACATAGAGCATTTCCTGGATAGTCCACACATTAAACTACAGACCAAGATTAAATACATTTTAAATGAGATAAATCATATAAGTATCTTATCCAACCACAAGTGAATGAAAAAATAAAAATCAGAAAATTGACAACTTTGATATTAAATAATACAGTTTTAAACAACCAATGGTCAAAAAAGAATAGAAACAACAATACAACATACAATGTGTGAGATGCAGTGAAAACACTGCTTGGAGGAAAATTTGAAGCTGTAAAAGCCTATATTAAAAATAAGGAAAATATTAAATCAATAACTTAACAAATATTACACCATAAGAAACTAGAAGAAGAGTAAACTAAATCCAGAGAAAATAATGGAGTGTAGCCAAGATAAATGAGAGACTAGAAAACCATAGAATTAATAAAAACAAAATTAGTTCTTTAAAAAAATCAATAAAATTGACAAATTCTGACTTAGAATAACTAAGAATGAAAGAAATTCAAATTACTAAAATCAGAAAGGAAGTGAGAACATTATTAACAATCTTTTATATAAAAAGACTATAAAAGAATACTGTGAACATTTTCTTATCAGCAAATTATTTGACCTAGATAAAATAGACGAATTACTAGAAGCATAACAACTATCAAAACTGGATTGAGAAAATGTAGAAAACCTGAAAATATCTATAACAAGTTAGGATATCAATTCAGTAATCAAAAACCTCCAATGAAGTAAAAGAAGAAATCTGCTAGCCTGTAGACTCAGCTACTCAGGAGGATGAGGCACAGGGATCACTTGCGACCAGGAGTTTAAGGCTATAGTGAGCTACAGTTGTGCCACTACACTCCAGTCTAGGCAATATAGACAGACCCCCATCTCTAAAAAGAAGTGTCTTCTTTTGGGTCTAGTTTCTTCTACTTGGATAATACCATTTAGATACATCCATGTCCTTTCATGTACCAGTAGGTCATTATTTTCATAGCTGAGTAGATTACAATGTATCTGTATATGAAAGTTTGTTTATCCATTTCCCAAGTTAGGAATATTTAAGTTACTTCCCAGTTGATTATTACAAATAAAGCTATGTATCAATCTTTGGATTACATGTGTTTTAATTTTTCTTGCCTAAGTCCCTAGGAATGTGTCTTAGTCTGTTTTTTCTGTTGCTATAAAAAAATACCTGAGACTGGGAAATTTATAAAGAACAGAAATTCATTTGGCTCATAGTTTTGGAGGCTGAAGGGGTCAAGAGCATGGTACCAGAGTGTTAATTAATAGTCAAGTCTCTCTTCCTCATTTTATAAAGCCATTAAGTCCTATCATGGGAACTCAACCCTGATGACCTTTTTTAATCATAATTACCTACCAAATAGCCATCTTCAATCAACATTTTAATTTTGACATCAATTTTCCAACACATGAAATTTGGGGACACATTCAAATCATAGCAAATTGGAATGATGGCAAGATATCAAAAATGTTTAATTACGTGAAAAACTGCTAGTTGATTTCTATAGTGGCTATACCATTTTATATTCATACTGGCAATGTTTGAGATTCCCAGTTTATCCACATTCTCATCCATACATCGATTATTCAGATTTTTAATTCAAATTATTTCAATAGGTGTATAGTGGTATCGCCTTGGGTTATAATTTGCATTGCCATAAAGACTGATGACATTGAATACCTTGTCACGTGCATGTTTGTTATCAATACATCACATTTTTGAGGGTATTTTCGACCTTCACCCATTTTTAATCAGATTGCTTAAATAATACTGAACTTTTAGATTTCCTTATATATTCTAGATCCGAGTTCTTCATCACACATACTTTATACATTTCGCCAGTCTGTGGCTTGTCTTTTCATTATTTTAATAGTACTTTTTTCTTATTCATATTTTTTTTTAATTTCAGAATATTACAGGGGTAAAAATGTTTTGGCTACATGAATTGTTTCTGTATTATTTTTTTTTATTTTTACATATAGTGGGTTTATTAGGTTTCCACTTTTTGCCTTCATAGAATTAAAAAGGCTTGACATTTAATAACAATAACAATGTTTAAAATAAGGACTAGAAACAAAACCCTCATAAAGAATGAACAAACACAAATACATTCAGAAAAGAAATCAGATGATTGCTGCATCAAAATATTTAGCAATAATAGTAATAATAATGCAAAGAAAGTAACATTCACATTGTCAGATAAAAGTATGTCTATTATAGAATTCTTTGACTCTGAGGCTCAGTATGGAGTCATCAGTTAACTTCTTCTTATTTTTTTTCCAAAGTCTAAAAAAATAGACAACTAATATTTATAAATAAAAGCAAAAGATAATTTCAAAAAACCAATCATGCCAAATCTTATAGA
>CAUYRH010039639.1:0-27727 GCA_963574655.1 Perodicticus potto
GCAATGAAATTGTATGGCGAATAAGGAAGGCTGCAGTTCTCTCATGGCATGCAACAACTTAGTTTCTTCCACCAAAGCTTATATAGGCAATACTACACACAACTAATCAATAAACATATGACTTAAACCTTAGCCCCAGGCCTCTCACTGCCTGGTGCCTAAGGGTCTACGGATTAACCGATAACCACTCCACTAACGTTATCTAAAGCTATTCTTACACTAAGTAATCAAAAACAAAGCCACAAAACAAGGTTCTGGGGCAATAAGCTGTTTGAACACTTGACATTTAACAGGCCATTTGGAGGCAGTCATTTATCTTTAGGGAGTAGTCTGGAAATTCCTGAGATATACAGGTTCCCACCTGCAGGCCAGCCCCCATGAAGCCAGACCTTTAATCACTTTTACTTGACCAGGCCTTTAGCCACATACAGAGTTCTATCCAGGTTTTTTTTCCTTCCTAACTCACAAAAGACTTCAAACTTGCCTTCACAAAATGGAACCATTTAAAGGCTTATTTATCGGCTTTCCACCTATAATGACACTCCCAAGAATTCTACTCCTAGGTAAGTACCTGGACAAAGTGAAAACATATGTTCACACAGAAACTTACACACGAATGTTCATAGCAGCATTGTTTACCACAGCCCAGTGGTGGGAATAACAATATCTATGAACTGCTAAGTAGATAAACGAATGTGGTATATCCATACCAGGGAAGATTATTCAGTCATGAGAAGAAGTACTGACACTACATGGGTGAACCTTGAGAATACTGTGCAAAGTGAAAACATATACTCAGCAATGTCTAGATTAAGCAGATATATATAGACGTAAAGCTCAGCAGAACCCCCATGGCTGACCCCTCCTCAAGCTGACTTCAGTTTACAGACCAGACACGTGTCAGGATGGGAGGCCTTGTCCTCATAGCGACCACCTCCGCGTGTCACAGTCCCTGGGGTGGTCACTTCCTGAGGTTCTGCTGCAGATCAGAGGATTGAGCTTGGTGAGGAAGGCATGTCAAAAGCCAACATAGGCCTCTGGTGCCAAAAAGCCAACTTGTGAATGCAAGGGAAATTTCTCAAAAAGAAAAAGAGCTACTTCAATGGACACAGAAATGATAAGAAAGTTAAACCACCTTGTTGCCAACATGGAGAAAGTCTGAGCAGTCCAAATAGAAGATCAAACCAGCCACAACGTTTCCTAAGCCAAAGCCTGATCCAGAGCAAGGCCCTGACTCTCCAATCCTTGGAGGCTGAGAAAGGTGAGGGAGCTGCAGAGGCTGGTTCCTGAGGTTCAAGGAGACACGTCGTCCCCATAATATAAAGTGCAAGGTGAGGTGCTGATACAGAAGCTTCCACCGGTCACTCCCAGACCTAGCTAAGGCCATCCATGGAGGCGGCCGAACTGACCTGCAAAGTTGCCATGTCCCAGAGGCAGGCTCCTCTGCCTCTTGAGGAGGATGTCATCAGGAACTTCATAGCTAACAATAGCACAAGCCAGTGATGGAAGAAAGTCCAACTAACGGGGTTTATTAGACCAAAGCTGACGATGTGCCCGGGAGAAACACATACCACAGATAAATCTGTGGCTGTTTCTCCAAAGCAGGATTTGGGAACTCGATACTTATTTATTTACCTTTCAGATTAATATGAGGGCATCAATGATTAGGTTACATCATTGGAACTTGGTTTTTAAAAGGATAGGGTACACAGAAAGAAAGGGGGAAGGGGAAGGGCAAGGAGACAAATGGTTCCATTCTTCTGAGGACCAAGACATCTGTATTTTATATAAGATGAGGAAAATGCTAGGAGAGAAAATAGGGGTGACCTAATTTCATGAAGTGTCAGTCATGTTGGTGGCTGGTGGGGAGGAAGGTTTCAGCTTGTCCATGTTCTGTGCCTAGGAAGATGAACTTGTCATCAATGTTACTAGGGTGGGACTGAGCAGACTTCGCCTTCTGGAGCTGGATGTCACTGCAGACCTAAGTCTCCATGTGCCAGCTTACAGAAGGCCAGCAAAGGACGTCATTATGGATGATCTGTGGGGACAGCACTGGCAGATGCCTGAGACTTTTACCTTGCCACGGGATCCTGCTGATTCATTTCAGTGGCAGCCCTTCCTGTGGAAGCGGGTGTTATGTGACTCAGCTGCCAGGCTCCGCCTTCCCTTTTGTGGGAGTGGTGGAGACCAGGGGTGTGGTCCTGAAATTTTATTTGCCTTTACACTAGACAGAAAAAGCCAGTGTCTGGCTTCAAGTCTTCAAAGAACAGCAAGACTCTCTTGATAGGGGCTAGTGCATCTGGTGACCTGAAGTTGAAGCCACTGATCATTTCCCATTCTGAAAACCCTAGGACCCTTAAGAAGTAAGATAAACTGACTCTGTGCTCTGTAAATGGAACCATAAAGCCTGGGTGATACAGGTCTGTCTACACCCTGGTCCACTGAATAATTTAAGTGCATTGTTGAGACCTACTGCTCACAACAAAAGATTCCTTTCAAAACATTACTGTTGGCTAGCGCCCATAGCTCAGTGAGTAGGGAAGTAGCCACATACACTGAGGCTGTCATGTTTGAGCCCCACCCAGGCCTACTAAACAACAATGACAATTGCAACCAAAAAAAGAGCCATGCATTGTGGTGGGTGCCTATAGTCCCAGCTACTTGGGAGGCTTGAGGTAAGAGAATCAATTAAGCCCAAGAGTTTGAGGTTACTGTGAGTTGTGATGCCATGGCATTCTACCAAGGGTGACATAGTGAGACTCTGTCTCAAAAAAAAAAAAAACTTACTGCTCATCAACAAAGCATCTGGTCACCAGGGCTCTGATGGAGATGCACAAGGAGATGAGTACTGTTCTCATGCCTCTAACACAACATCCATTCTGCAGCCCATGGATAAAGGAGTGATTTTGCTTTTGAGTCTGATTATTGAAGAAATACATTACGTAAGGCTTTAGCTCCCATAGATAGGTATTCCTTTGGCACACCTGGGAAAGTAAAGTGAAAACCTTCTGGAAACACTTCTGCATATCATTAAGAATATTTGTGATTCATGACATAAAATATCCACATTAACAGGAGGTGGAAAGAAGTTGAGTCCTGGCCAATGGATGATGTTGCGGGGTTCAAGGCTTCTGCACAGGAAGTTATGGAGATGTGCTGAAACAATGGGAGAACCAGAATTAGAGGTGGACCGGGAGCTGACCCTGCTGGGGGGGTGAGGAGGGACTGCCTCCCCATCATACCTGAGTGGACGAGCACTGACCACTCATGGGTGAGCAAGGGAAATGGTTGCTGGAGCTGGAGTCCACCCATGGGGGAGGCTCTGTGAGCATCACTGGAGCTGGAGTCCACCCCTGGGGCATGTGTTGTGAACATCACTGGAGCTGGAGTCCACCCCTGGGGCATGTGTTGTGAGCATCACTGGAGCTGGAGTCCACCCCTGGGGCATGTGTTGTGAGCATCATTGGAGCTGGAGTCCACCCCTGGGGCATGTGTTGTGAGCATCGCTGGAGCTGGAGTCCACCCCTGGGGCATGTGTTGTGAGCATCACTGGAGCTGGAGTCTATCCCTGGGGCAGGCATTGTGAGCACAGCTGAAGAGTATCACACCAACAGCGATGAAGCAGCATCAGGGTTGGGGGTGGGGACTCCAACTTTGTAAGCAATTGTACCATGGATAAAATGCTATCAAACAGCACTGTGGGCTACAGAGAAAGCCTTTCTGAAAGGAAGAGTCAATTACAGGGTAAACCCCAGTGTTTTCTTATTTTCAGAAACTGTCATAACCACCCCCTCCAGGCTCTAGCAGCTCCCACACTGATCAGTCCAAAGCTTCAACACAGAGCAAGGCCCCCAGTGGCAAAAACTCACTGAAGGCTCAGGTGATTATTAGCATTTTTTAGTAATAGTAAAGTATCCTTAATTAAGGCATTTGCACTGTTTTTTAGTACATGCCATATACACTTAATGGCCTGCAGTGTCGCATAACATTTGTATGCACTGGGAAACCAAGATAATTCATGTGACTGGCTTTGCTGTACTGCTGCCTTACTGTGGGCATCTGGGACTAAGCTTGCAGCATCTCCCAGGTGTGTGGGCACACATCAGTGGGTACATGTGTGCAGGTACACATCTGTAGGTACACGTGTGTGAGTACACATCTGCAGGTACACATCTGCAGGTACATGTGTGTGTGTACATGTGTGCAGGTACACATCTGTGGGTATACCCATGACGGTACACGTATGTGAGTACATGCATACACACAGGGTCAGCTTCATGCTGTGAAATATACTTCTCACTCCTATTCTGAATGGAAATATGAATGCTCTTGTGCTGTGCATGTCTGGTGTGAGCAGTTTGTGTCACAGAGAAGGTGACCATGCAATGCAGAAGGCAGGATGGTTCCTGTTGGGACAGAAGCATGAGGAGCCCCCTTGGAGCCCCTCGTAGACAAGCCCCAGGCTCCTCAGTGCCTGAATGCAGTTAAGACTAGGAGATGTCCCGAGTCCAGTCCAGCCCAGCTGACACTCGGGCTGCAGTCGGATCATTTTGTTCAATTCACACAACACTCTTTCAGGTTGGCCATGGACCTGGTGTGTAGATCAGGACACTGAGGAAGATGGCTCAGATGGCAGCGACTGGATACTTGGTGAGGACAGTCCAAGGCTCTGTCACAGCTGGACATGGGTCAGCTGGTCAGTGCTCAGACCCCTTTCCCCCTAAGGCACATTTCTCTAAAAATCAGACTGCCCACAAGTGCTTTGTGCCTTAAAACACCTGCTAGGAACAAGGCCAGGACAGCCTCAGGACAGCACACCAGGCTTCTTCCCCATGTCACATGGAGCAAGGAGGCCCCTCCTGCGCTGTACCTGGAAGTGCCAGAAGGGCTTGGCCAAACCCTCAGAAACTGTGGACGCAAGAATCCCACAGTCACCGCCCTTCCTGGACACTCCAGATGTCCCAGGCATTTGGGCCGAGGCTCTGGATTAAAGGACTGTTTTTCTGTAGACCAGAGATGAGGTGTGAGTATGCCGATGTGCTGGGCTGGATGCTGCCCTGTTTAAGAAGGAAAAGAACGTAAATTATACCTATTATATGTATATTCAGAAAGTCTTTGCATTTGGAAGATGACTTCTGGATTTGCCATCTTTTCCCATTTCCTGCAATTTCCTTCCCTATTGTCAAGAGACTCTGAAAGTCAGTCTCCCCCTTCACACAGATGGGTCCTTTATAGCTGGCAGCTGCGGTTCCCAGCCAGGCCCTGCTGACACAGAATCACTTTGAGCTAAGCAGGGGGCGGGGAAGATCCTGTGTCATTGAGGCTGTCCTTGCTGGCCACAGAGGATAGCTGTCTGATCACTGGGCTGCAGAGGGCCGGGACAGGTGGTAGCAGCATGGGGCCGCTCCAGGGACACACACATCTACAAGAGTGGGCAGGGCCCATCTCAGAGAAAGGCTTTAGGGGAAGCTGGCTGCACCCAAGGGATGGCAGGAGCTGTCTCAGGCACCATGGGGACGCTGGCCGGGACACCTGCCCTGAGCCAGCCCCAAGGTGCCTCTCCTTTCTGAGCAGGAAGAAGGTGCCTAGAGATCCAGGGTCTGTGTCCCAGCCAGGGGGTAGTAGGTTCCTGGGGCTAGCATAGCACATGGCCACAAACTGGGTGGCCACAACTGCAGAAAACCCTCAGTCCTGGAGGCCAGAAGTCTGAGTCCAGGTGTACACAGGGTCACGTCCTCACCAAGTCCACGTCCTCATCAAGTCCACGTCCTCACCAAGGCCACATCCTCACCAAGACCACATCCTCGCCAAGGCCACGTCCTCACCAAGACCACATCCTCACCTAGTCCATGTCCTCACCAGGGCCACATCCTTACCAAGGCCATGTCCTCACCAAGGCCACATCCTCACCAAGGCCACATCCTCGCCAAGTCCATGTCCTCACCAGGGCCACATCCTCACCAAGGCTACGTCCTCACCAAGGCCACATCCTCACCAAGGCCACATCCTCTCCAAGGCCATGTCCTCGCCAAGGCCACGTCCTCACCAAGGCCACGTCCTCTCCAAGGCCACGTCCTCGCCAAGGCCACATCCTCACCAAGGCCATGTCCTCACCAAGGCCACGTCCTCACTCACCAAGGCCACATCCTCACCAAGGCTTCTCTCACTCCCAGCCTCTGGCAGCTCCAGGCTTTCTTGGCATGTGGCCACATCACTCTGCTGTGTCTGCGTCTCCTCTTCTGCCTCTAAAGATGTTTGTCATCAGATCTGGGGCTTACTCTACCCCAAGGCAGCATCATCTCCAAACCTTTACCTGAGCTACACCTACCCCAAAGCCCTTTTCCCAAGTAAGAGCCCCTTCACAGGTCTCAGGGTCAGGGCGTCTGCTGCTCACTGTCAGGGGTGCAGACTCACAAACTCCCAGACCCAGTGGAAACATTCACCCTGGTCTGTGCAGCCACGGTGTGGAGGCCCTTCCCAAACAGCAGCGGGGGGACCTTCCTGGATAGCAAGGAGGGGCGCAGCCCTCGTGTCTCCTTCATGCAGGGCTGGAGCAGGAGAGTGGGCAGTGCTGCCTGTCCCATCCTCAGCTCATAGGGATCCTGGGCCCACTTGGGGACTTCCAGGAGTCACTCCTGCTTGCCTGTTCCATAGTGGCCCTAAAGACTTGTGCCAGGACTCTTCAGCATCTGAAGGGGCTACCGGGTGCACATGTGTGGGGAGTATGTGTGTGCACACGTGTGGGAGCGGTACATGTGTGTGTGTGCAGTGGCATGTGCGTGCACACACGTGTGTGGGTGTGTGATGTGTAGCGGGCTGTACGTGTGCACCGTGTGTGAGGACGGCAGCGTCCGGTCTGCATCACCTATTCAGTAGTGCTGAGGGCACACCCTCCTGGGACTACGCCGCGTCAGCAGGTTTTCAGAGCACACCCTGGGTTCAGCCAGGCCTTCCTGCTGCCTCCTGGTGTTGTTCACACCTGTCAGCACAAACCACATTCTGGAAGTGTGGGTCAGAGGGCACAGCTCTGGGAAAGGGATGGACCCAGGACACCAGGTGTTGGGGACAGTCTTCTCTGGAAAAGAAGGGAGGGAAGAGGGGAGGAAAAGAGGGGAAGGAAGAGAGAAGGGAAGGGAAGAAGGGAAGGGGAAAGGAGGGAGCTGGGAGGCCCCTCTGGAGCTGGGGTCCCCGCACCATGTGAGGCAGCATCTCGTGCCCGCTACTGTCCTGTCCAAGCAACCCCAGACCCGGGGAGCACCCTAAGTGGGGATCCCTCCAAGGCTTGGGGCCTCCGTAGCTTTGATACACCCATGTGATGGCATGTGGCTCTGGGGGCTGCAGCAGCCCCTTTGTACTAGGCCCTTCATGTTCCACAACACATCTGCCAGGTTCTGGCGAGAACCCTGGCTTCAGGGGAGCTGGGAAGTAGGGGCCTGACAGTCCACTGTCCGCCCACATGCAGCAGCATCACCAGCTCCTCATGCCCTCTGCCTGGGAGGGTGCTGACCCCACCTGTCCTCAGAGGCCAAGGCCATTCCTCCCTCACCTGGTAGACAGGAGGATCCTCTCTTGGAAGCCTCAGAGAGGACAGAGCCCACTGAGAAAGCCGGGCACAGGCTGGGCTCAAGGGCTGCAGGGCCACAGAGGCAGAAAGCTTGGAGGGCTTTGGCAAAACAAACGCATTTGGCTCTGGAGCTGTAGACTGTTCTCCCCCGAGCCCTAGACCCAGACCAGTCCACCCAGACAGAACCTGTTTGCAGAAGGAGTTGAGTCCCCACACTGCTCAGTTTCTAGGGGGACAAAGTTCCTCAGTCACAGTAAGGGTCGTGGCTTTCAAGGGCAGGCCCATGCCCTGTGGGGACCCACCGAGGCCCTGCACCCACCTGGGCCTGATGCCTGCATTTCCACTCTGCTCCTATCCTCTCTCACAGTATTTACCGTGGCCATGGGCTGTCCTTGCAACCCTACCTGGTGCCACCTGGGCCAGGCAAAGGCTGTGAGGCCCAGTGCCCAGTCACAGTGCGACCTGATGGGGTCCCACAGATGTGCTGACAGGGGCATCCATCTCCTGAGAGTGAAGCCCACCCTGGGCAGAGCAGCTGAGCCTTCCCACCCTGCGAGCCCTCGCAAAGAAAAGACCCAAGAAGTTCTGCCTCAAATCTGCAGCACCACATCCACCCAGCTCTCCAGCCTGCCCACAGGTCACAATTTGCCAGCCCCATAGTCACCCGGGCCAGTTCCTTGAAGCTTAAATACACCGCCCTGTCGCCACTAGTGCGCTCCCGCTCCTGGGGACCTGACTGCACCCCTGTCCACACCCCTCAGTCAGTTCATCCTGCAGGGGGAAGCTGGTCCTGCCTGGGCAGAAACAGGAATAAGTAACAACAAACAGCCAGGTGTGGGAGAGGAGGGCAGGTGACCTTCCCTGCAGGGAGACGCTGGGGCTCTGACCTGGCGGAGAAGGTGGCTGCAGGGAGGCATAGGTGAGCAGACAGGAAGGGGTGGGAGGAGCCAGGCCTGGGATCCTACTGGCCCTCACTGGCCCCACCCAAAATGCACCCTCACAAGCAGCATGGGGCCTAGCTCTGGGAGGATCTCTGGGGGCCACAGGCAGGGGCAGGGGCAGGGAAGGTGTGCGCACCAGGGATTCCAAAGCAGTGCCAGGTTAAGTTCTGGAACCTGCCTCACCTGCTGGGCCTGTTGGTAACCCACACCTTCCCTAACTGCCACCTGGAGGTACTTCCTCTCCCAGTCACACCTGCCTGCAGGAAAGCCTGCAGGGTCAGGGCTGGCGTGGCTGCTGAGCACCCATGGGGAACATGTTTGGTGCCCCTCTCTGCCAGAGACCAGCAATCACATCTGACATCTTCAGAGAGAGTGGCCAGTTAGGGTTAGGGTGTACGGGCCCTTCCTCAGACCCAGTGCTGTGTGTGGCTGCCACACACTCTCTGTTCTGTGGGAGAACCAAGAACGTCCGTGGCCCTGATGTGTGACCAGAAAGCTCTTCTTGGGAGGGTCTATTCCCAGACGGAAAGCTGAATTAAGAGAGTTAATTAGTTAGTTAGGACAGTGCGACTTCCACACTGCAATATCGGGGCCAGAGCTCCGGCCACTGTCCACACCACCCCCTTCCACCTGCCTGAGCAGCTCTTGCTGCCTTGCGGGGGAGCAGAGCCCCAGATTCCTGTGCATCTGCTGTTTCTCCTCCACCCCACACCCCCCTGCTGAAGGCCCGTCTCCTTCCTCAGGACTTGGCATGTGACAGCGGCCCTTGATTTGGTGACCTCTGCCTCTTTCCCGTCTCACCCTCACTGCTCCCTTTCCCCACACGGCGCCATTCACTGCCTAAATCCAGATGGTCTCACCTCAAGATCCTTAACCAAATACATCTGCAAAGATCCCTTTTCCCAGATAGGGTCTCAGTGGACACACATGTTGAAGGGCACTGTTCCCACCCTGCAAACACCTCTCTTCAGCAGGACACGAGGCCCACCCGGTGGGGCTTCTGTACTTCCCCCCCAGACCCAGCACCAGGCCTGGGCCTGCTGTAGGACAGGAACCTGCGGCAGGTGCATGCACTTGTTGAGAGAAAACTGAGGAAACGAGAGGCTGCCCAGGACCCAGAGGCCCCTGGGCTGGAAGGCCACTTGGGCTTACGGAGACCCTGTGGAGTCATCCACGCCCACCCCACGCTCACCCCATATCCGCCCCCTGCCCGCCCCACATCCACCCCACGCTCACCCCGCACCCGCCCAGCACCCTCCTGCCTCCATCTCTCCCCTTTAATCAGATACATTTCTTTCTCATTCTTACTGAACAGACAGCTCCCTATTTGGGAAAAAGTGGCAAACAAAAACCCAACACCTTTTGCACTGAGCACCAAGAATTTGTTAATTCATCTGCAATCCCTATTATGTACCTTTCTGTGTGGCCAAAATCACTGTCCACGTGTCCTTTGCATTCTGTTTGTCTGCAGACAGTTTTAAAGACCATGTTCCAAGAAGCTAAACTGCCCACATGGTTACCGTTTCAACAGAAGCGAAGTATTTCTCTGCTGTTGACACTGTTACCCTGTGAGCCGGTGACAGCAAAGTGGGAAGTGGCCCCCGTGTCCCCATTGCAGAGAAGGAAACTGTAAGCTCTTTTACAATTAGGTCTTGCTTGGAGATGTTCCTGAGACGGAGACTCTCTGGTCAAAGTGCATAACAGCCTTATTAATCCATTTATCCAGGAACCATTTTCAAGAATTTACACCATACATGAGACTCTGCCCTCCACTCTAGAAGCTTCCCCAGGTGGGGAGTAGGCTAATGACTGCAGCCCTGTGACTCGTGGTCTGTCTCCTGTGGTCAAGCCCGGGGGTGGGACTGGAGCATCCTCGGCCCCTCCCAGCACAGGGCAGACCCCAGGTAGGGCCAGGATGCCAGGGGTGGGGGTGAGCTGATCTGCCGGCCTGCAGTCACCTGGACCCAGAAGAAGGCGGTCAGTCGCTCCAGCCCTGTCACTGCTCTGTGGCACATGGCAGCCACCTCAGCCATAGAGCCCCCACGTGCGACACGCACTCAGACAGCAGAGAAGTCCTGAGCCCCTGGCAGGGGGCCCATGTGTGAGGCACCTGGGTCTAAGACTTGTATGCAGAGGCTGAACAGGCATCATTGAAAGGGTGCCTCCCAAAATCAGGGTAAGAGAGAAGGAAACGCCTTTCTCATCTGGTCACTCCAGACCACAGTCCTGAGTGACCCTGTGTTCCGAGTGCACGGACGGGTCATCTCCCCGCACTGGAGCCAGCTCTGTAGCGTCCCGGGACCCTGCCACTTCTCACCCCTGTCTGGAGGGTGGGCCGGGCTGCCCCAGTGTCCACTCAGCCACTGGCCTCCCAAGCTCTGCCCTGACCCCACCAGCCGTGCACCCACATTCCATCCTCTGGATCCCACTGTGTGCGGTTCATATAGCACATGGTCCTCCAGGTCTGGTTTCTGTTACTCAGTGTGGCATTCTCAAGTTCATCCATGTTGAACATGAATCAGCACATCCTTTCTCTCCGTGTCTGGCATCCCATCAACACATTCCCTCCATTTCCCATGCCGCACTTTCCGCTCAAACTCACACCACGGCCCTCGGCCCTGCCTGGCACAGCTGCTGTCTGCCCACAAGGCTGTTCTCGCCCACGCTGCTGGGACGTGGCCGCTGGTCCCTAACTCGAAGCCCTGGAGGGAGGACTCGTCTGCGCCTGGAGCATGGCCTTCCTCAGAGAGCCATGCTCACTGGTCAGGAATAGCACCTGCTACGTCCTCCCCAGCCCTCCTTCAGTTCCAACTCCCTAGGGCACAGTTAGGGGCTTCTAGCCCTGTGGCAAGCCAGTGCTCCAGGTCCCCCTGAGTGAACTGGCCGCCCTCACTGCCCAGAGCCTGCCCTCCCCGCTGCTGCTGCAGAGAGTGAGGCCACAGCCAACCCGAAGGCCACTGTCCACACTGTGTGTATGAACCTTAACTAAGGCAGAGAACACTGTTGCAACGTGGGCATTGACCTGCGTCCTTCAATGGCACAGTGACAGCTTGTGGCACCACGCTGGGCGGCATGGTGGCAGGTCTGACGTCCAGGGCTGGGACGGCTGCTCACCACTTCTCCATTTGTCTCCATCACTCGGTTCCGAAGCACGAACTCCCACAGCATCTTGGCTCATGTCCCCATGCGGTTCACTCCTGCTGGCAGACCCAGCGTGCTTTTCAGAAATGCCCAAGATGTAAGCACTCCACACTGTATATCAAATCAGCACATTGTGCCCCACAATGCATTAATGTATACAGTTATGATTTAATAAAGGGAAAAAATAAAACTGAAAAGATCAGCAAAAATTATAAATAAATAAATAAATAAATAAATAAATAAATAAATAAATAAATAAATAAAATAGCGAGAAGTTCCTTCTCCTGGTGCCTGGGGACGTTGTTACCACCTGCTCACTCTGGGCTGGGATTCGAGCAGCGCCTGAATGTCCTGTCCAGGAGCACCAGAGGACGCAGAGAGGGAGTGGACATGGCCCGAGGACGGCTGCAGCCGTGGGCAGCAGAGCGAACTTCCGTGTGCAGGCCAAGGGACACAAGGAGGGAGTGGACACGGCCTGAGGACGGCTGCAGCCATGGGCAGCAGAGAGCTCCTGTACGCAGGCCAAGACAGTCCAGGGCCTGGATCCAGGAGTGCCTAGGGACGCAGGGAGGGAGAGGACACAGCCCGGGGACAGGTGCAGCCGTGGACAGCAGAGAGTTCCTGCACACAGGTCGAGACAGGCCAGGGCCTGGACCTGCCTCATCTGCTGGTTCAGGGTTGCAGGACACCTGGCCATGGACACCTGGCCATGGAGTTGTGGCCATGTCCATAAGCAGAGAATAGGCTTCTCCTCTGGGGTCTCCTGGAAAGTCCTCGGGGCAGAGAGAGATCACCCTGGACGACCCGCAGTGTGGACAACGCCATTCTGCACCTGCCATGCCCAAAGGAGGAGGTGCAGCCGCACGTGCCCTACTGTCCCCATGGGCTCTGGGTGATACTGACGTGTCACTGATGGTGACAAGAGCACCCTCAGGTGGGGAGCACTTGGGGGGGGCTATGTGGGGAATGTCTGTGCCTCCCACACAATGTTACCGTGGCCCTAAAACTGCTCTGAGAAATAGTCTTAAGCCTACAAGCAATAGTGACAAGATCTTCCCTGAAGCCCCCATGCCTCCCCTCGTGCCTGCAGGGCCAGGCCCTGGTCACATGCCCCCTCAACCACTTGCAAGTTCGGGGAGAGGGTCCCTGGGGCCGGCTTGCATCTACACACAGGGCTGCATACCCAGGTGTGGGCATTTCTGCATGTTGTACCCTGAGGAGGGCACTGCCCCTTTGTCTTCTCAGAGGAAACTGAGTCTCTGAGGCCACACTCATAAGTGGGCAGAGAACTGGGGCTGTCTAACCCCCAAGGCTGGGACAACTCTCACGGCAGACTCCAGAGCCTCGGGCAGCTCCTCGGGGATGGAAGGAATCAAACCCAAGGTCTCTGGAGAAGGGGCTTGGAATGTCCCCCGTGCTCACCCAGAACTTCCCCTCATGCTCACCTGAAACCTCCCCTCACACTCACTCTTTCCTGCTTCTCTCACCACAGCCCCTAGCCAGGCCACCACCTGGTCCGGCCTATTCCTGGGACCCCTCCTGGCCTCGCAGCCTCCCCTACCCACCCACCAGACCTGGCGGGTCTTGACTGGCACAATGGCGTCATCCTGGCACTGCCCCAGCCTGGCCCGGACCAGGGCTTCTCCCTTTGCTGGACAAGCCACTGGAGGAGGCGAGGTGTCCAGTGCGGTGGTGGCAGCCGGGGGAGGAGGAGGTCTCTGATGGGGGTAGGTGAGCCCCATCCACACTCCAGAGCCCTGCTCACCAAAGCCTTGGAGGCAACATTGGCTCTGGAGAGAAATGGTCCTTAGAGCTTACCGTGTCCACCACTGTCAGCAGTAGGCGTAGGCGGAGGCCCCCCGCCCTATGGCCGGCCTAGACACGGCTGCAGCAGCGACTTCTGGAGGCCTGCACATGTCCTGTGGGCAGCTCCCCGAGACAGAGTTCCACGGTTTGGTGCCCGTCCCTCCTCTTCCTCTGTGCTCCCTGCAGACATCTGTTGTGCCCTGGGCCTCTGACCCCACCGAAAGGGCGGTCCCAGGAGCACTTTGCCACACGCTGCTGCTTCAGATCCGTTTTCTTACTAATGGATCCATGGTCCCTGGGGTGTGCTTGGAACCAGCTAGAAAATCAGTCGAGGAAGCTGCAGTTCAAGTTCAGAGCGAGGCTGATTTCTACTCCTCCCAGAGTCATTTCCCCCAAGAGCCACTTGCAAATCTTGCTGGCGTGTCTTAACACAGTGAACCATGCAGCAGGGGCACCAAGGGCTACAGCCACAAGGGACCCGCAGAAGGTCCTCCCGCCAGGCCGCTGCCCTGCAAGGGCTCAGAGAGGGGCTGTCAGAGAGGCCCCATGGTGTGCAGAGCTGGGGCTCTGGGGTTCACCTCTGTGTGGAAGTCGTGGGCCGTTTCCAGATAGGGGCCATGCCTGGCAGCAACTCTGGTCCAGCAATCTGGACCAGACAGGAATTGGGCCGTGCTGCTCCTCCCCACGCTTCTCTCCATGCCCCGCCCACCCCCACCAAGGGTCCCCTCATCTTCCCAGGACAGTACACAGTGACTTCCTGTGAGGCCAGACGGCAGGACCCAGGTGGTCACAGGTGGGCCTGAGGGCCACAAATTGGCCCTACAGAGGTGGACACAGTGCCCAGGGGAAAGGGCCAAGGAAGGGATGTGGCCCTGTCCAGACACTGTTAAATTAGCTGCTGACCAGCTGTGCTGGGCCAGGTGCTGAGAACACAAACCCATCCACCTGACAGCACAGTGGCCAAGGTCATGGGATGGATGCCAGCCCAAAGGGCTCCCCCACTGAAATCACAAATAATGCAAGTCTGTGGGCTCAAGGCCAGTGTCAGTGGGCACCACACGGTCCCCAGCAGGCTTCGGTCCAAGGCCAGTGTCAGTGGGCGCCACACGGTCCCCAGCGGGCTTCTGTCCAAGGCCAGTGTCAGTGGGCACCACACGGTCCCCAGCGGGCTTTGGTCCAAGGCCAGTGTCAGTGGGCGCCACACGGTCCCCAGCGGGCTTCGGTCCAAGGCCAGTGTCAGTCCAAGGCCAGTGTCAGTGGGTGCCACACCATCCCCAGAGGGCTTCAGACCAAGGCCAGTGTCAGTGGGCACCACCCCATCTCCAGCAGGTTTCAGTCTTCTCTGAAGCCCTCTGTTGTCTTCGTACAAGTTATGTGCTCAGGGCTCTTGAAGTTGGTTGCATGACCTCCCTGGAGGCAAAGCCCATGGGGGCCTCCATGATCATTGCACAGGGAATGGATCATACAAAGATGAACCAAGAAAGCAGGAGGCCAAGTCAGAGGGTCTTCACATCCAGTCCAGCGTCCCCAATATCACCGGTCTCCCCTCACCTCTCCTGGGGACCTCAGCCCTTTTTGCTGTGTGGGGCTCCCTGCCCAGTGTGGGTTTTGTCACTGTTTAAGTTACACGCACACAATGGGCCGTGTTCTCCCTTAGGATGTGATAAGGGGAGAGCTCATTTGTAACTTAGTGTCATGATTTTTAAACCAAAGCAAACCAGTTGCTGATTCAGTGGATTCTTCTAGAAAGTGCTGGTGAGGATGAAAGTTTGGGAGTCAGAGTGAGCACAAGCATTTGTCTGAGAAACAGCCAGGGCAAGCCAGACGGGACTTGAGCATGAGCGAGAGGTAGGAGCCATGAAGTCAACTTCAGTGTCAACCCTACCAGGCTGAAGCTACCCAGATGTGTGGCCTAGAGTGACTCCAGGGTTGTCTGTGTGGGATGAGGTTGGCATATGAGCAGGTGGACAGTCCTCCCCACATGGGCAGGCATCACCCAGTCTGTCCAGGGCCTGAATGGAAGATGGAGGAGGGAAGATTCACTTTCTCTCTGCCTGGATGGTTCAGTTAGGACACTGGTCTTCTGCACTCAGGCTGCAACTTATGCCATTGACTGTCTGGGTTTCCAGACAGCAGATCATGGGACTTCTGAGCCTCTAGAAGCCTCACAATAAATGCTGTATCAGCATACGTCTCTCTCCCATACATGTCCCATTGGTCCTGTTCCTCTGAAAAACAGCCACAGAGAGCTTCCATGATCTGGCTGGGAGAAAGGCAAGTCTCCACCTCTCAAAGCCTGTTTTCCTATCTGCCCCATGGGAGAACATCACGCTGTCCCGTCCATCCGGCTTATTGTTAGAAGCTAGGAAGGTGGCATGTCTCAGAGCAGGATGGTGAAGGGCCACGATTTGGAGCTCCACAGTCCTCAGAGCTCCTCTGCCCCTGACCCCACTGCCATAGTCATCCCTCAGAAGCCAGGGACGCCTCTGCATACCCTACCAGTTAAACATCTGCCCACACAGCTGAGGTCTGTCCCCCACTCACAGGTCTCTCAGGGGTCCTGTGAGACTCCCAGTCTGTGAAGGAGGAGGTGGCTTGCTGCAGTCACACTGCTGTCCCAGCCAGGGTGGGCTCAGGGCTCCTGGCATGCTGCCTCCTCTTCCAGACCTCTGCCCCCCACCACCCTGCTCCTCTAGGGCACAACTTCTGGAATCTGCAGGTTCCTCTCCTGCTCCACAAAGCTTGTTTTTAGGAACATGAAGTGAGACTCCACACAGACCTTCCCACTTGGGTTGCAGCTGGGGTGCTTACAGTGTGCGTCAGCACCACCATCATGCTGTGCAGGTGGGCAGCACCCACACCTGTCTCCATTTTCTGCTCCCCTGTACAGGTGACTCCCTGTGTCACCTGCTTTCTCCTGGTGTGTCACAGAAACATCACAGCTCTTTGTTGTTGAAGTAGGTACACGTTCTGAGGCCAAGATGGCATAGAAGCAACCCACGCCTGCCTCACTCAGGGGCAGGGTGGAAGGTACAGGTGGATGCCCACCTGTGGACAGGCCTTCTTGGAGAGAGCATAGTGAATCTCCAGAGAAGTGACAGGAGGCATTTGAAGTGAGGAGAGGGAGACGGGGTGATCCCCTCGGCAAGATCAGAAGGAGGTGTCCATACTTAAAGGACAGGAGGACAGTACCCTGGGGCTCCAGCAGTGGACACTGACCCAAGCTGTGAGCCCCACCACCACTACCGCAGGCCTCTGGACTGACCAGGGAGCTGCCTGCAGACTGCAGTGACATTGCACAGAGAGCGGGCACAGCAGGGGCACACTGGCATCTGTTCCCAGGTCACTAAAACTGACACCATTCTGAGTTCTTGTGTCCAGAGTGCCTGGAGCTAACCAGGGATTGACCACCTTGTAGTAAGTGCCGCTACATCACCCCTGCCAGGCCAGGGAGGGGAGCTGGGGAGGCAGTGCTCTCACACACCCCGTGCTGGGAGTGGACAGTAATCTCCCCCACGGGGGTTCAGACAGAACAGGCACTGACACCACAATGAGTCCCATGGCAATGGGCTCAATGGGAGAGAGCCCCAGGCACCCAGCGCCCCAGTTCTGTGTGCTACCTGATGGACATGCTGGCTGTCCTCCGTGCTGTACAGTACCATCCCCACAGTCCTGTGCTCGACATGGACCCTCTGAGCATGAGCCAACCTGCACTGCATGCCATTATTATTTTTTTTTTTTTTTGTAGAGACAGAGTCTCACTTTATCACCCTCGGTAGAGTGCCGTGACGTCACACAGCTCACAGCAACCTCCTACTCCTGGGCTTAGGCAATTCTCTTGCCTTAGCCTCCTGAGTAGCTGGGACTACAGGCACCCGCCACAACGCCTGGCTATTTTTCTGTTTGGCAGTTCGGCCGAGCCAGGTTTGAACCTGCCACCTTCGGTATATGGGGCCAGCACCCTACTCGATGAGCCACAGGCGCCACCCTGCATGCCATTCTTGCACCCCAGGATCTGTGTGAAGTGAACACCTGCAGCCCTGACACCTGTGGCTACCACCTAGACTTGCTTAGCTGCCACTGACACCACCATGGGAAGACCTTGGCAGACAAATCTCCCACCATGCCTGCCTCTGTGAAGGGGGACGCACCCATCCCCCCACCTGAGCTTCTAATAGATTTGGGGACTAGCCCACCACTCCACATCAATATCCCCAGCACTGGCTTAGACTATGACAACCACAGGGGAACAGGAGAACTCAGAACAGCTGCATGCCAGGCTCTCTGTGCACCCACCCATTTGCTGCCAGGGGTAGGACACAAATACCCCATCTGGAGATCTCTCTGTATCACTAAGTAGCAAAGGCCTCAGCAAGAAGAATGGGTGCACCACAAACTTAACTGCCTTGAGTTGAAAGAGGAGGCTTAGGATGAAAGGAAATAGCAAAAGAACTCTGGCAATTTAAACAATGTAATTGGACGTGCCAAACAGATCACAATAGATCTACAGCAACAGATCCCAACCAAAAGGAAATTGCCAGAATGTGAGAAATGGGATTCAGAATATGTATGGCAAATAAGATTCATGGAATTGAAGAGAAAATTAAAAACACAAATAATCTAAAAATATTTTAAGACATAGATTTAAAAAATGAAAAAGTCACTAAAAACAGAAACAACACAAAATCTACAACAGAACTGAAATAGTCATTTAAGGAATTTTAAAATACAGCAAAAAACTTCAACAACAGACTAGAAAACACAGAAGAAAGAATTTCAGAACTTGAAGACAAAGCGTTCATACCAATGCAGAAAAACGGATAAAGAAGAATGAGCATCACTCCTGGAAATATGTTATCATGTAAAATGATCCAACAAGTATTGTAAATATGCTGAGGGAGGAGAAAAAGCAAAAAGCATAGAAAACAAATTTGAGAGAATTAGGGATTCAGATACCCAGATATAAGTGGATACCAGGAAGATTCATAGCAAATAAGATAACTCTAGGATATACACTCATCAACCTGGCCCAAAGTGAAAGAGGTAAAGAAAATTCCACAAGCTGCAAGATGAAAGCAACAACTAACCTACAAGGAAAACCCAAACCCAGCAGACTGCTCAGTGGGGTTCTTAGAAACCAGAAGGAATTGCAGCCCCAATTTTAGTCCTCTTATTTATTTATTTATTTATTTACTTATTTTTATTGTTGGGGATTCATTGAGGGTACAAGAAACCATGTTACACTGGTTGCATTTGTTAGGTAAATTCCCTCTTACAAACGTGTCTTGCCCCCAAAAGGTGTGGCACACACCAAGACCCCACCCCCTCACTCCTTCCCTCTCTCTGCTCTTCCTTTCCCCACCCCTCCCTAATTCTTTCTCTCTCTGCTCTTCCCTTCCCTCATCCCCACCATGTCATTAATTGTCATTAATTGTCCTCATATCTAAATTGAGTACATGGGATTCATGCTTCTCCATTCTTGTGATGCTTTATTAAGAATAATGTGTTCCACTTCCATCCAGATTAATACTAAGGCTGTAAAGTCTCCATTTTTTTAAATGGCTGAATAGTATTCCATAGTGTACATGTACCACAGCTTGTTAATCCATTCCTGGGTTGGTGGGAATTTAGGCTGTTTCCACATTTTGGCAATTGTAAATTGAGCTGCAATAACCAGTCTAGTGCAAGTGTTCTTATGATAAAAGGATTTTTTTCCTTCTGGGTAAATGCCCAGTAATGGGATTGCAGGATCAAATGGAAGGTCTAGCTTGAGACTTTGAGGGTTGTCCATACTTCTTTCCAAAAAGGTTGTATCAGTTTGCAGTCCCACCAGCAGTGTAAAAGTATTCTCTTCTCTCCACATCCATGCCAGCATCTGCAGTTTTGAGATTTTGTGATGTGGGCCATTCTCACCAGAGTTAGATGGCATCTCAGGATGGTTTTGATTTGCATTTCTCTAATAATTAGGGATGATGAGCATTTTTTCATATGTTTGTTAGCCATTCGTCTGTGTTCTTTAGAGAAGGTTCTATTCATGTCTCTTGCCCATTGATATATGGGATTGTTGGCTTTCTTCATGTGGATTAATTTCAGTTCTCTATAGATCCTGGATATCAAGCCTTTGTCTGATTCAAAATATGCAAATATCCTTTCCCATTGGGTAGGATGTCTGTGAAGGGTATTTTATAGGCAGGACTGTGAGATCAGGATATCTTGATAACTGCTTGTTATTAAACGCCACGGGGTAAGAAATCCCTCTGGTTTTAAACATTCTACTTCCAAGGTGGAGACAGAAAAGGTTTCAACTGAACACATTTACCCGTGACATTCGCGCCTGCCCCTCACCGAAGCAACTGACTGCTTTGTGGACTTTCCCAGTTGTTCTGTTTCAGTTTTCTCTATTGAAAAGGATTTTATTGTTTTGAAGAAAATGGAATTTTTGGCCCTTTAAAGGGTTCAAATAAGAAAAAAAAAACACTTCAATTAAAAAATCAGAACTGCTTTTCATCATAAAGTTTTTTTCTTTTTCCATTAGTCACCTGTGAATGTTCCTTTAAGCCATTTTGTCCAGAAAGGATTGTCACCGAGTGCGCGAGGGTGCTGTGCTCCAGACTGGCTTCAACACTACTGTTAAGCTAAATTTCATTTTCGAGAACACAGAAGTCATTTCTGATAACTTACATCGAGTCTCTCCCTTTCCTTTCACTGTCACAGCAACCAGCAGAAGTTCCTACTTGTTAATTAGTAACAACCATTTTAAAAGAAGCATGAAAGCAACTTTCTCACATATGCAATTTAGATAGCAATGTCTTTCCGAATGCTTGAGGATTAAAAATGTCCTTGTTAGTCTACCGCAGGGACTCGATAACACATTTCTTTGTGCCACTTAGTCCTCACCACCAACTTCCTTACCCCTTTCTTTTCTTTTCTTTACCAGGGGTGTCCAACCTGTGGTCTGTGGGCCACATGTTGATTTTGTGAGGACATTTTTTGCTTATCTGTGGTGTAAGCTACTAGAAAAAGTATGCACAAACCTTTTTCTGCCAATCAGCTTTCTCTAGTGTTTGTGTATTTACAGAATGGTCCCAAATAATTCTTATTCTTGCAATGTGCAGCAGAAAAGCAAAAAGGTTAGACATCCTGGCAAGCAGTAAGAATTCAACGGGTGCTGAGAGCGTACATGAACAGGAAGTGTTTTGAATGCTTTATGCACAGTAGTTCATCATATTTTCTCCTCCGACACAGGTATAGTGGCTCTCTCCACCTTACAGGTGAGGCATGAGGCATAAAGGTTGAAGTTACAAGGGCTGTATCACTTGGGCCTGGTCACAGAGCTTGTCAGGCTTAGAACAAGAACAGGCCAGCCCAGTTGCTGGGCTCCACAGCCCCTTCTCACAATCAGTGAGTAATCCTACCTTTCAAGGAGAATCTGAAAATGCACCAAGCTAAAGACAGTTCCACAAAGCAACGGTGAATTTGAAATAACTGAAAGGTTAGTAAAGAGAGTATGTTCCAAGAGTTGTTGCCTCAATTTCCACTTCCTATGTAAGCTGAGGTAATAATTCTTTGGGGGCATATTAATATCAGCTCTTTTAATTGAGTATCAGATTCTGCTCTAACTTTTTCAGTCTCTCAATTATTAGCCTAGGTTTTGGGCATTTTATTATTCTTTAGCTAACTCATAAAATTATTTGGCGACTTATTAAACCAATGTGTAAGGAGGAGAAATAGCAAGATAGGAGTGTCCTCTATCCATCTGGACAAAGGATTAGGAAATGACTCAAGGTATTAGTTAAAAGTTGGGCTGCTGTGACATTCATGGATTCTAGTGCTAAATTCATCTTTATCTTCTATTAAAATGGATAATGAAATGATGAATGTGTCACATGTTTTCAATTGCTGATCTCATTTAATACCACCATATGGCTTCGAAACATACTCGGAAATATATTCCTAAGTTACCGTGAAAATCCTTACAGCAAAATGACACAGTAGCACACCAGGCTCTCAGGATTCCCCAGGCTTCAGGTCCTCCAGAGATAATGAACGCCAGGAGTCCACAGTAAGCCCTGACCTCCTCATTGTTTGTGTGAGCCCAGATACACACCGTGTGTGCATCTACATAAACACAGGCCTCGTGTCTTCCTAATGCCTATTCGATAAGTGAAGCCCGCAGACATTAAGATGATTCAGGAAGACTTCAGGATATCCCTAGATAAATGAATTACATGACTCTGTGTGGCTGATCTGGCCATGTAAACACATTTCCAGGAATCATGCTCACAAATGAAAAAAATCAGATTAGTTTCTATGGTGGAGAGTAGATGGATAAATCATACCAGATAAAACGGCTGTTGTCTCTACACTTCAGAAACTAATACTGATTTTAGTTAAGAAAGAAAAACCATGTAACATTTCTCTGCAATTTTATATTTCCATTTACTTTAGGTTTTTTTAAAAAAGCCATCCTTATGGTACAGGATTCACGCATATTTCATTCAAACAAAGAAATAATTGCCCTTAATAATTGCCTTTTTAGCCAGACCACAAATCCCCAAGGCTTAACATTATTATTATTATTTCTAGAGCTGTATCCTATATCTCAGAGTAACAAGGTCTCTTCATTGTCTAGGGAAGTTTATTTTATTATGCTAAGACAAAGATGAATTTCTTAAAATTTTAATTGAAAACATGGAAACATTCTTATAGGAATGTTAGAAAAAGAACACTTGTTATCTCTCTAGAAACATATTATCTTAATGCAACTGCTTACTATTATCACAATATTCACATTTAAAGTGGGTCATTCATATGATTATACAAACATAAGAATTCAGTGGCTTATGATAAATATATTGATGATTAGGAGAATTTAGAAAGGACTGTTTTTAACCAGCATGAAGATTATTTTAGTTACAAGTCTTTTAATCTTCTGCAATTAGTAATAATTTTTCTGGTAAATTCCTCCTATCTCAGAGTTAAGATATTCTATACATTAATACTACAATCTAGTTATACTACCATTAGTAGTAATGGGTAATCTTATTATTAAAACTTAGAGCAAACAAGTGAGAAACTAGAAGGAAAAGATCTGTCCCAGAGGCACTAATTATATCCAATCCTTTTTATCGTCACTAATGTTTTTGAAAAAGTATTTAGCTCATAATTACCTACTATCTGTTTGTAACTGATGTGGCACTTTTTAATTCGCACCAAATTTACCTCATCATCACACCTGCCTTTTAAAAAAGTCATGTAACAAATTCTTTTAAAGCAAATAAAAAAAATTTTCAGATTAATAAGTGGGTACATAAAATTAGATTACATTGTTGGCATTTGCCAGGTAAAGCCCAAATTATAGTTGTGTCCTTCTAAAAATACGTTCTTAAAGGATTAGGAATAGGCATTACTAACCTAGATTAGCTATCATCTACAAGGAGGGGAAAGAGAAAATCTGAATTTTGAAGCATTAACTATTTTTTACCTCCAAGAATCTCCCGGCATAGTTCCTGGCACAATTCGGTTGCTAATAAATGTTTGTTAATTAAATTAATGAATAACCTGGAGCTGAATATAATTTCACAGGTACATCCAGAATTATAGAATGTCTTTCACGGCATCCAAGTGACAAAAATCTCTCTACTTAGAAGAGTAGCAATTCCAATTTTCACGGAAATGCTGACACCACTAACCTACTAGATCTGTCTAACAGTGTGCTAGCATCCTTTAGGAAGGTGTTTTAACTGGGAACTCTTCCCAAAAAATACTTAACAGACTATACAACACATACAAACTAGTATCAACATGAAGATTCCATTTCTCGAATTTTAAAAGATCTCATATATTGTCTCCTATTTTGATATCTTTTTTATTAATTTCCTCCCTTCTCAGTTACTTTTGCCTTATTCGCTTGGTTCTTTTATATAATTTTTCAAATTTGGCTTTGGGACTTGAGTCTTGGGATCAGTCTCATACGTGTGACTGCCTGATGTTGGCCAGGAGAACACCAATCACATATGAATATGAAGTTTATTACTGGACAGTCCACGGGGGAAGTATATTAAAACACAACGACTGGCTCCATTGTCCCACTCCGTGGCTTCTGGCACCTCATCAGAATGGACACTTGTGCCTTAAGCCATTTCCTGATGGAAGGGAATGGAAGGGAGTGAACTGTCAAGAGGTTTTTAAAGCCCTGAGCGTAATCCTGCCAAGAAGGGAGTAAATGACTCACTCTCTGAGATGCACCCTAATCTTCCCGGGTCACAAGGGACTTATTCAGAAAAGCCCCTTGTGGAGCATTAAATTGTACCCTGGTGGTTTCCAAACTGTGACTGGGGAAGTTAATCAACTAACAAGAAAAAAGCAGTTCTTTCCTGCTTTCACAAATAGGTTCAGGGCCATTATTTTCACCGTTTTAAACCTGCATTTCAAGAAATCAAGCATATAAAGTAAAATGTACAAAATCTCTGTGTGCAGGTTTAAAGTCACACTTAAGGAAGCTAAACTTTGCTTCTCTTAGTTGAGTTTATTTTTTCCCGTTTGTCCTCAAAATGTCAAATGCACTCTCACTGTCACAAGAAAGAAATTTAACATTTGGGGAGCTTCTATGGGAACTTCCATATCACAATCCTTCTTGTCTTTAAAGCTAGGAGTTGCGCTAAATGTTTAAAGTCCACTGCAAAGTTTATCCAAGGTCCTCTTTCTTTCCCAGAAAAGCGCACAAATGATTTCTGCAGTATAGAGTAAATCTAAGAGGGGAAAGGACAATTCTACGCCAAGTTGAACGAACAGAGAAGCAACAGAGAAAAACGGCAATAGATTTGCACACCCTTCCTCATTTGGTATTTCTCAAGATTCAGTAACATGGAAGCAGCAGAAGAGTTGATTTTGGACGCCTAACTTTTATTCCTCCACTTGGTTCACACTGCCAGGGCAAAATCTCTACACAGGGCCAAGGAGTTACACTAACATCCCTTCCCAGACACGCAGTTCACTGCCTCGGTTCTGCTTTTGTGCTGCTGACAGAACCCAGCAGTGTCCAGGAGAATGTCAAAGTCATCTCTGTGACGTCTCTTTCCTCCTTCCCTGGATGCAGATCAGTTCCTAATTGGGACATGGCACCACAGCCTCCATCTATCTTTCCCTAAAAATCTTTCTCCTCCTAGTAGGGCATTGCCCTACTTCACAGTTTTGTCTCAATCTTTACTTAACCCTTTTGGTTTTCAGTTTTGGGGTAACAAAAGCTAGAACCATGTTAACTGCAAAAAGAATAGAAAAATTAACCTCAAGTTGCAGATGAAGTAAGAGTAAGCCTTTTATTAGTTTTTCCCAGTTATAAGTGATACCGAAGGCAAATGAAAGGAATTAAAGATGGTTGTTTATACTGCAATAATATTTGGGTAGAAAATAAGAGTGGTTTTATTAGTCTTTTCTCTCACAAATTAGTGACCTTCTGTCAAATCTCATAGTTGACAAACATTTCATAATTTTTTTCCAGGATATTTTGCTAGTTCTCAGGAATGATTTATTTTGGGTACAAAGACCACAGTTACAAATTAGTAAACATAGCAAATAGAACTGAAATTTAAGACTGGACCAATTCCACGATTTATACTTTCAGACAAACTTTAGTATACAAGGGATGGAGAGCTAAGATCTTCTGACCTGAGAAGACAAAAAGGCTAGAAATTGGACTTGAACATCTCCAAGTCCTGCTCACTCAAGCAGTGAAACATGCTGAAGCTGTTCACGATGAACAGGGTTATTAATGTGACCCAAAAGGCAGATCCCATCAAGCTGAAGAAGAAATAGTAAACAAAAGATGTTTTAATCTAACACACACCCTGAAAAAGATCTGTCAAATGGTCTGACCAACAAATACCAACCGTGAGGTGTTCTTGACTTTTTGAGGCCTATGGCAATCTGCTTCAGTTTTGCATATTCTTACCTAAACATTGTCATTCTTGCTTCATATATCCTCTACGTGGTTAAAATGATCAAATGATCAAAAGTAATTTTTAACCGTATCTTCTCCTTCTCTCACACTCAGCTAGTGTTTTGACCTACCAGAAATTTCATGGGGTTTTCCTGATTTAAAAACATTTCTATAAGAAAACTCAAAGTAAAGCTCCTTAAAAATCCATATCGCCTACTATCTTTATTTATTTATTTATTTTTCTCGCCTACTGTCTTTAAACTAGAATCCATGACTAGGCCTTGAACTAGATGTGAAATCGTGTGTGTGTGTTTGTGTGTGTACACTCATTTCTAGCCTGAATATCCCTTGCTGGCCATCTATTCTTCAGGGCAAGTACCATTAATGCCAGGCAGGTGAACAACTACTAGATCTTTTAAATAATATACTATGCACTTATATATAAAACTAAATGTTTCTATTTTCATAATACGTTTTCACTTTCAAGGATGAAATGAACATAGAAATGTACATATAAATATGTATGTTTACAGGAAGAGAGCACAGCATCTTGTTGCTGTAGGTTTTAACAGCATCTGATGAAAATCTATTCCCATTTTGAAGGCAGTGACTGAGTAAAACTCTGCAGTGGAGGGAATCCACGTGATGAATATGGTCTCAGAGGCACAGCACTGCTTTCAAGCTAATGCCTTTCTAACATATTTCTTAAATTTCTATTTAAGTTAATTAAAACCAGAAAACACTAGCATCTCTGGTTACATACTTCCCATTGGTCTATAGCAGGATCTATATGTTGAGCTTGATAAACTTTCAAAGGGAAGGAGGTAATTCTGAGAGGCAGGCATGCCACTCAGCATAGTTTATAGGCTTTGGTTCAATAAATGCTAATTCTCTCAATTTGCTCACCAGCCACCATTGGTTACTGAATTTGCAATGAAAAGCTCTGAAGTTAACCAGCCTCCTTGGGCTCATCCATTTACACAAATCTCAACTGAAGAGAAATGAATGGTGAATGAGTAAGTAAGAAATGCATAGAGAGATTATTTACTTTTCCAAAAGATGATGTTTAACCTACTACTATTTTAACATTCAAGCCCATTCTGATTTGTTTTACAAAATTTTGACTATATTCAAAACTTGCTGGTAGAATGTCTTAAACATCGCAGTATTCATTTCTCCACATGTTAAGAACTTAGCAAATAGTTCTTAACTCATTTATCATCTATTACATTGGGTACCGATGTCCCATGTTTTCCTTGGAGATACGTGCTATATACATATATTTTACAAAATGGTTGATACTTCGTTTGTGACCAAAAAGAATGAGCAAAAAATACTAGACTATAGGGAGAAAGATGATCAATATGATTGTGTAAAAATTAACATAGTCAGGTTAAGCACTGAAATTTCTTTTTTGCTTTAGAAAACTTACAGTTACATCAACACTATCATATTGACTGAAGGGTAATTTAATTGGAATCAATGTCCCATAATGACTATATATTGATTAACTCGAACCTCTTCATGCCATCACCTCCTAAAAAGTATCCACGAATTCCTGTCTTTTTTGTCTGCAATGTTTCTTATTGAACATTTATTGTCCTGTGGCTAGAATTCACCAAAAAGCATTGAGCAGAATCTCAACTGCATGACAAAACTATGTCCCATAACAAAGAGTCTCTCAACATTCATGTTGTGCCACAGGTTCTATAAAGAAGTTTTCTGGGATCTCAGGAAATGTTAACATTTGGCTGAAACATTCAGAAATGAGAAAAGAAAGGTGCGATAGAAACTGCCAACATTTTTTTACTCCAATATTGAGAATCTGAGTGTGAAGCAGTGAATATAGGCACACAAAAAAAATTTACTATGGATAAGAAGGCTGCAATTATGAGACACTGGAAAAATCAAGACAACACAACTGGCAGAAATAGACAGATGTACATGAAAATGTTTCCTAATTCTCACTTCCACTTAGAAAATGCTTAAGAGTAGGTGAAGTCAGGATAACAATTATGGGACTGTCTATCTTCGCCCCTTTTCCCTAACAGCAGTTGGGGTTTCTACTCGGAGAGGGAGAATTGATGCAGGACATCTGGCGCCCTAGCCAGCTCAGCGGAGCCGGTGGACCTGCCGCCTCCTCCTTGGTGGTGTTGGTGCTGCGGCAGCCAGCTGAAGAGCCAATGGGCTGGATGACAGGCAAGGAGAGGGACCTACAACGCCCACCAGAGGCTCCAATAGCCAAAAAGGCTGGACAACTGCTGAGGAGACACCTGTGCCTTGGTGTCTCCTTCACTTTACACTTGGGACTAAATGTGGAACCCCCATTTCCTATGC
>CAUYRH010039641.1:0-19034 GCA_963574655.1 Perodicticus potto
GGTGGGCAAAGGACTTGAAGAGAAACTTTTCTAAAGAAGACAGGCGCAGAGATTTTAGATAAGGTAGTCAGGGAGGGCTTGCTGAGTAAGTGACAGCACAGTAAAAAGCTGAAAGAGGCAAGGGACAGCGTACTGTGAACACTTGGGGAAAAGCATTTCAAGCAGAAGAAAGAGCCAGTGCAAAGGCCCTGGGGCAGAAATCAGTCACGAGTGTGGGGAAACAGCAAGAAGGCCCATCCTCTCTGTCAAATCCTGGGGGATAGAATCAGGTGTGATATATCCTTGGGTTTCTCTTTGTATCACCTAACTCAAGACTGGGACCTTGGTGGACGTGAGTAAAAGTACAGGATATGAGGGCTAAGAAGGAGTCTCTAATGTCTTTATTTTGCAAATAAAGAGGCTGAGTTCTGAAGAGTGAATGTGACTTGCTCAGTCGTTGATACTTCTGTGGTATCTCTCCTGATACTTCTCCTGCCACTCCTACTAGTACTGCTTTTACTAACCATTACCAGTACTCAAATCCTAGAGCCCTGTATCATTCCTCTTTGGTGACTGTCATATTCAAGGAAACACACTCTGTTAAGGAAGAGTATTTACAAAGCTCTTACACACTTTACCTATTTCTCTTGAAGAACATGAATGAGGAGCCATCTCAAAATGCAGGGTCACCTTCTCCATTCCTTTCCAGTCCCTCATGCTATTATTCTTCAAAGGCACCCGGTAGCTCCCTCCTTCTTGAATCCTTTTCTGTCTCTCCCTCAGGTCAAGTGGCTTTGCCTTTTCTCTCTCCTTCCTCTTCTTCTGGCTCCTTTGGGAGCACTGCCACTATTCTTCATTAAAAGGAATATCCCTGAAGTAGGCAGGTAAAGACAGAGCCGAGTAGAGCATGGGAGAAGCCTAATAGGCCATGCAGAAGTTCTATTTACCTGTCAGGAGGGAAGAAAGGGCTGGACCGTCTACCTTGCTATTAGTATTTGTCTTTGTTAAACTGCTATTATTTCTCTTTCTTTTCTTTTTTTTTTCTTCCAAAAGCATCAGTTTGGTGAAAATATTATTTCTATTTCCCCTGGGACTATTAATGGCTGCTTTCACTTGTGTTCTATGTCTTGCATCACCAAAAGCTTTTATGGCTAAGCCTTAACTAGAGCTGGAATTGGAATCATGCCTTGTAAAGGCCGAGCCTCTGTTCTTTCCCTTAAACATTGGTTGAATGAATGAGGGAATAAATTAGGAAATGGGTGTCTGTGCCTAATTTATGCAGTATCTCCTAGTCAAAAGTGGAGAGGATATAATTCAATTTTCTTCTTCATGCATTTTCAATACTTTGACTAATAGCATGTTTTCATTGTTTGCTGGCATTGAAAGAAGTTCATCAAGGACAGCAAGAAAGCAAATGATTTCCACTGTGGGCCTATAAGGATTCATTTCAGGTGTCAACCTGACTGGAGCACAGGGGTGCCCAGATATTTGGTTAAGTGTTACTATGAAGGTGTCTGTGAGAATGTTTCTGAATTAGGCTCACATTTGCATCAGTAGACTGAGTAAAGCAAATTGGGCTCTCTAATGGGTGTGGGCCTCTTGTAGTCCACTGGAGGCGCTGATAGAACAGAAGGTTGAGGAAGGGAGGATTTGCTCTTTCTGCTTCAGTATTTTTGAGCTGAGACATCTGTCTTCTCCTGTGCTTAAAATGGAACTTACATCATTGGATTTCCTAGTCTCAATCCTTTGGACTTGAACTGAAACTGAATTACCCACTTTCCTGGGTCTCTAGCTTGCAGATGGCAGATGGGAATTCTCAGCCTCTAGACTTATATGAAAGAATTTATTATCTATCTATCTATCTATCTATCTATCTATCTATCTATCTATCTATCAATCATATATCTAATCTATAATCTGTTTCTCCAGAGAATCTTATTACAGAACTGTTTGGTATGTTTGTATGCACATACGTGGAAAACTAGCACATCATAATCATAATGTGTGGGCTCTAGATTGAAACAGAACTGAGTTCAAAGCCTAGCCTTGCCACTCAATAGCTGTGTGGCTTCAGGCAAGTTACTTAACCTTTCTGAACAGCTCAGTTAAGGTTTTAGGTGTCTTTTCTGCTAAGTGGATAGGAAACTACTCATAGCTGAGACTGTAGGTTGCAATCCAGCATCCAAATTCCCTTTGACACTTTCTAACTGCCCCGAAAGTTATTCATGCAATCCATCCTCTACATCGCTATGTGCTTCTGTAAGCCAATTGCTAGGAATTTTTTTAGGAGTTAAGATAAAATGCATTTGTGGTAAAAGGGACATGGAGATATTTCTATTAGATCATCATGTCTTGATGTGAGGCGTGGTGGTATGGTGCCCATCTTGTGGTCACAAAGGACCAGGATGCCTGAGGGTGGTGAGGATAAATGGAGGCACCTGTGTCCTTTCTTCATAGCACCGATGACTTTATCAACCACAGAGTCACCTGCTTTTGGATTTCTTATCTTACTATTACCTTCCTCATGGTTTAAGCCAATAGAGGTGGGATTTGCTGTTGTGGGGGGGTTGAAGGAATTCTAAATAATGTGTAATACTTGTTGTTGTTTGTGTCATGGTGAGTATTAAATGAATCAGCCCATATGAAACACCTCTTAGACCGTTTGGCATTTAGCAAAGAATCAATAAATGTTAGCTTTAATAGAAATATGACTATATTCATAATATCTGTCATTGGGAATGGCCTGAAGTATAATTCATGTTTTACTTAGTTTTCCAGAAGTTCTTACAAGAGAAGAAAATAAAGGAGGATAAAAATAATGGAGGCTAGCTGCCACGGGTGGAAATGTTGACAGCATTTTCTATATTTATGGTAATTTCTTTGGGCTACATTCCCAGAAGTGATATAACTGGGCACCAGAATTTCAAATTCTCTTCACACATATTACTAAATTGCTATTCCAAAGGGTTTCAGCATTTTATACTTCAACTAGCAATATTGGCAGGTGCCCTTTTTACTTTGTGTTGGTCAGAATTCTGGAATTATTTTGGACAATTTTTCTGGTAGGGAAAATGTGAGATTACCATTTTCATTTCATGTCTTTGACTAGTACTAACTTTAAAATTTCTATCTGAGCATTGAAACCGTCTGTGGCTAGCTGAAGACCAGGAGTGATTGCTAATGTGGGAGAGGAGCTTCCCCTGCTCTATAATTTCTGTGGTTTCCTGGTTTGAAGCGGTTAAAAGATTTGAAATAATTTGTCTTTGTATTTTCCTGGATCATCTAGATCCATAGAATTTCCTATGCTTCTCCTGAACTTTTGGAGTCTTTTTCCTGGGTGTGAAGGGAAGAAAGGGTAGCTGATGTGATGGATGGCATCTTATTATTAGGGCCACCCCTACGGTATGTGATGGCCCCAGAAGATATTTTTTGCAGGGCTTCTGTCTATGTTAACAATTTGAAATACTCCAAATCAACATTTCAGCACCATTTTTACAGCCAAATCTTGCATGATTCCTGCAAAAGAAATACCACATTGGCCAGTGGAGCAATCTCCTTGCCAGACTCCACTCCTGGAGCTAGGGTTTAGCTGTGAAGTTCCTGGAAAATTTAACAGGCACAAGTTCTGGGGCTCCATGGGTCAGCCACACAGTGGGGGTGGGGACAGAGGGCTGGAGAGCAACCCGCGAGGGAGGAGCAGAGCCTGAAGTCTATTCTGGTTCAGTTTGTTGTGCCCTGTCTGGCACTGCTTACCCAAGATCCAGTTTGGGTACTGGGAGTGTCTTCTGAAAATTATAAGGAGAGCACCCTATATCATAAGCTTCCCCTGGCCTGAGTCTAAGGGGTACTAATTTTCATTACTTCACTAATAGTTAATTACAACTGTGCTTCCCCCATGTACCAGGCCTCTTGCTGTGTGTGTTACAGTGAGCCAGATATGTGTATGGCTATTACGGTATCCCATTTTACAGGTGCAAAAATGGTACTTAGATGCTAACAGGCCGGCTTGTTCAGGGAGTGTGATGTACAGCCTGTGCTTTAATCAGCTCAGCTTCTGAGAGAAGGCCCTTTTCGACTCTGTCTCCCTGCCCGAATCTCTCCTTTCACTCACCTCTTTTGCCCCACTTTTACTTTCAGAGGTTCTCACACCCATTTCTTTCCATTAGGTGTCTGACTCAGCATCAGCACCCAGTGCTACCAAAACTTGACGACCTCCATACTAGCCCCCTTCTTTGACATTGTTTCCTGTAACAAATGTCTTCTCATTTTCAAAAGGACGTTTTCAAGTAACATTTAATTATGGTTGTAGATGTTTCATGGCGGTGGGCTGACTTTGAAAATGGCACAAACAGCAGGGTCACACTCAGCCATAAGGGACTGCTCTTCCTGTACACAGGCCTGCTTAGGACTTTAGTTTTTAAATAGCTGCTCCAAGAACTTTGAAAAATGTTTTTACCACCCCTCACCCATCATTTCCCAAGGGAAATGCCAAATGAATATATTATTTCCAGAGAAGCATCTCTAAATTAAAGTACAACATAATCAGCAATTGTAAACCTCTTTCGTGACTTTTGATCTTATGATAAGATATTCACTCACTCCCTTACCTGCTGGGATATGTAACAATGGAAGATAAATAGCAAAATGGAAACACTGTGAAGTCTGTAGTCATGTCCATATTGCTGCATTTCCACTTCAATTTTTAAAATGATGTTAAAGTGTGCTAATTGATTCTCCTCCTTCACACCCCCACAAAACATATTTGGAAAAATAATCGGAAAGTAAAATTTGACTCTTTCTGTATAATATTGCATATCATTTTTGCTGTGCAATTTTCAAATACATTGAAATAACTGAATGGCTAGCCTATCATCGGTCAGGAGAATTTGCATTATATAGGGGTCAGTAAGAAATGTGTCATTCTCTTATGAAAGAGACCTCGCTTTGCTTTGTATTGCTGAAGGTGGTGTGTAAAGGAGCTGAAAGCTTGGCATTCAGCCTCAGAGTCTGCAGTTTGAATATTTTATATCTGTCAATAGGATTCCTTCTGGCATCTTATCAGAACACAATGAATTTGATTTTAGAGAGATGAGAGATCCCATAGACCGTTTTTCTCGCAAGAGAAACATCTATTGTGTGACCCAATGAGCTAGTTTGAATTCCTCTATCTCATGGTTCTGTCTTCAATTGTCAAACAGTTAGACTTCCTCCAACTTTTGACATTTCCTATTGAAAGAGAATTGTGGCACCCGAGATTTAATTTAAAGCCTGTTCATTGTCATAAGCAGGCACTGTGAGGGCCACTGGTCTGAATCTCTCAAGGCTGAGATGGCTGAATTTGGAAAAATGCAAAGATTGGGAAATAAGCCAGGAGAACTGGCCACAGCAGGAGAGAAAGAGCATTGACATTTTATCATAGTCCAGTCTGTGGTGCTGTTCTATAGGGGAATGAAAAGGCTTCTTTTTTTCCTACCCTGTGCAGGGTGCAAAATCAGGATCGATGTATACAAAACGCATAGGAAGCAGATTTCCTCTTCATCTAACAATGATTTTCCTATCAGTCTCATTCGTCCCTCAATAGAATGGGCTGCATCAGCAGGTAAGCAGTGGAGGTCACTGTCTGTGACAACTCTGTACTGGTAGGAAACATAATGACATTGAACTGACAAGACATCTGAGTCCCAGAGAGGCTAAGTTGTCAGTCTGCAGTCACAGGCTAGTAAGTGTTGGATTTTAGAGCTGGTCCCTCTGCCCCCTTTGCTTTCTCCTCTCTGCCAACCTGTTCCTCTGTGGGCCCAGTGAAGTCTGCATCATAGGAGGCCGGGCAGAGATGGGTTGGAGCCGAGATTCATGGCCTGGGTAGAAGTTTAAGCTGACTAATCTTTCAGGTCACTTCTACTCCTAACGGTGGTGATTCTATGATCTTGTGACTCTGGCGTCTTTGTGCTTAGACATGATGGAAGAAGGGAAGCCATATATTTTAATACCAGTATAGAGATGTTTGACCTTTTTGGTCACTTCCCTGAGCTAGTTACTTCTTTCTCAGAAAGAAAACCGTGGCTGGATCACCTTCAGCACGTAACTCCTCCACCTGATTAATTTGCGCCAATGTCTGTCTCTCCCTAAACTCTCCTGCTAGGTGCTAGATTATCTCTGGGTATCTTGTCACCTGCCTGCAGCTTCTTACCCATTCCCAGACCATAACTGGCACTTCAGTGTACTTAGAATAAATAAATGCATATGGAGTTTTATTAAAGCAACTTTTACCACCAAGCTAGGGAATGTTATAAAAATTTCAGAGAAAATGTAGTTATGCCCCCTACCCCTGACTGATGGCTTCAAATGGGGAGATAGCGCCATCGGTAGGAGGTGTGAAAATGGCTTTTGACCCAATGGTTACAAATAATCCTAAAGCAAGCATGTCAAAATCAGAGAGAGTGAGCTGAGGCTTTGTAAAAGTGCTAAGGAAAATTAAGAGTTTAGTGTAGTTAGTTCCTGGTGCAAGGTAGGAAAGAAAACAAGGAGTGTACATTCCCACGGCTGGGTCCAGTGATACGGCAGAAATGTGGCAGAAAGAAACATAGATGTGCTAGTACATGTTTGGTTTGTCTTTTTTGGTAGCCAACTCCTGAGCTCTTTTCTGTTCAATTTCCTTTTCTAGAAATTTTATGTATCTTTTACTCAATGACATACATGGGGATTGTCGTAAAACTGTAACCCTGGCCTGGTTTCCTGGCCCAGCTGATTTGTCTAGGGATAGATTCCTTGCCGAGGCCTGGCCAGTGAATTCTAGGAGATTTTGGAATTGGGGCACAAGAATCTGAAAATTTTAGGAGAGTAAATCCATCACATAGAAAATGTGAGATCAATCGATGACTCCGAGTCCTGTAGGGTAAAGACCTAGGGTCTAGTGGGAGAAGCAAAGACAGCCCAGAGCAGAGATGGAAAAGAGTATGAAGTCCAGGTGGCTCCAGTCTGTGGCTCCATGTTCTCAGACCCTGTGCCATCCCTGCCTTCTCTATGTGGTTAATTGACTTCCTTGTTTCTTTTGCAGAGGCAAGTTTAAGTTTACTCTTTGTTACTTACAACAAGAAGAGTTTTAATAAATACATTTGTCCATCCAGATGAATGGCAATTAGCTGGAAATGTTGGAGACTCCTATGTGAATAAGGGAAACAGAAGCCAGAATAGATTAAGCAAAGTCTAAAAGGGGACTGAAAGTGTTCAAATGTCTCAGCCCAATGTCCTTGTAGAACACTTCCCTGCAAGGACCTTGAGAGTGCTTGTTGGTGTGAAGCAGATCACTCTGCCTGCAATCTTTTAGGAATGTGGGAGGGAGATAGAAATTCATTCATTCCTTCCTTCCTTCCTTCCTTCCTTCCTTCCTTCCTTCCTTCCTTCCTTCCTTCCTTCCTTCCTTTCTTTCCAGAGTCTCACTTTGTGACCCTTGGTAGAGTGCTGTGGCATCACAGCAACATCAAACTCTTGGGCTTAAGCAATTCTCTATGCCTCCAAAATAGAAATTTATTTCTTAAAAGGACACTGAAAATTTCTTTATCTTCTTCCTTCTTTGCATCCCCATACATATATTCTCTCTGGTCTTTAGTTCCTTTCTCTGTAAAATACAGACACAAAATACTTCCCTCGCCTCCTTGTATGCCATGAGATGTCATGCAGTGTTAGAAAGTGCTTTGGCCACCTTTACTTTCCTTAGAAAAGTCAGGGACTGCTATTATCAATAAGCTGTTGAAAGTAGTAATCAGAAAGCAGTTGATAGCCTCTTTCATGACCAAGCTAGACTCAGGTAATGGTTATTAATGACAACACATTGGACATCACTCTATACCAAATATTGAGGAATTGTCCACTTTAAGCCCTAAATTAGCTGTTTTTCTTCAATTAAGATATTCTCTTGAATAATAGTTATTTTTACCAGAGTTGACTTGCATTGTCAGCCATTTTCACCTTGAAGAAAAGTCTTAAATTTTTTGTCAGTGGGTTGCAAACATAACATAGCACTGAAATGAAGCAGGCCATCTTCTTCTCTAAAGTTTTCAGCCACTTATTCTATGAAAAATAAGCTAGCTCTCTAGCATGGCAGAATGGCGAGAATGACCAAGTAGAATAAGGTTAGAGAGTCTGGAGTGGGTGGGGAAGAATTTTAGGAAGATGATCTCAAAATAACAATTACGGACTAGATTTGTAAATTGGAGAGATATCAAACCATTTATCCATCCTTGGTGATTTTATCTCCTTAATGTCTATGGATTCCATTTCTCTTTTTAAATTTCTGTAGGCAGTTACCAAAGTCCACGTCTCTATTAACTTTTCTAAATTGCCACAACTGGAGCTAACTAGTCTCCTAGTTAGACTTAGAGAACACCCACCCTTCAGGTTAGAACTCTTGGCTTGGAGACACGATAGGGGCTTTCCTGATGACCTTCCTGCTTTATCTCTACCCTCTATTTTGCCCCATCTTTCACTGGGATGGGAATGGACAAGTTTCTCCAATTCATTTCTTTGATTCAACTGGGACTTCCCAATATGCAAATGTGTAATACCAATTATGCCAAGATAACCGTTTGATAATACGAAAGGAAGGAGATAAAGGACTTTAGAAAAATATCTTTCTCAACAAAGCCTGCATTTCAATATTTCTGCCCAGTTGCACATTCCTATTTTGGATATCTGCTCAGCAATACCTGTTGTGATTTTCTTACCTTCATACTAGTCAAGGCGGATGGGTGATTTCAATCAATTAAACTTATTATGTACACAGAAATTCAAAGGAGAAAAACTCACTAATTGCTTTAAAATACTACCCTGATTATCATCCCTTATCCCTTTTTTTACAGAAGAGGAATCTGAGGTTCAGAGAAGTGATGTGACTTTCTTGAGTCACAGAGTTAGTAAATGGCAGACGTAACAGTGACATCCTGGGAATGTGCCTTTTTCAAGGGGCTCTGTGGAATGCTAAAGAGGAGAGAAGAATCTGGAGCTACCAGAATAGGAGTAATAGTTTTGAGGGAAGAGTGACAAGAGGGACGGAGATGTCATATAGATGATGTGAAAGGCAGTGACCTCTCTTCCCTCCTGCATCCCCTGTGCCCCCTGTGTTAGTGGTCTCTGCTGAATTTTAAATTTGCTGGCATCACTTGCATGTGAGTGCTTAGTCTCCCTTCCTAGCTCCCTAAATTCACAGTGAATTTTATTGTATGTGCAAATTCTTAATGCTGAGTAGCTTTTTAATTTTTTTTTGGCGGGGAAGGGAGGGTCTCATAAAAGGAGTTAAGTTTCCCAGCATCCCATCTGAGTGGCCCCTTTGATCCAGGCACAGAGGCATCCTGGAGAAGTATTTGCTAGAGGTGGTCGTAAATGTGGAGTGAGAGCTCTGGAATCATTGGTAGAAATTTTGTGGGGAGGATTTGAACTTTAGCAAGTAATGGAATTGAGAGTTTTGGGCTCACTTCATGCAGGTCTCCTGGGGCAGATGAGCCCCAGATGATCTTGGCATTGCATCTGCCCTTGCCCCTGTTCCATATGTACCTGGGGTGTGAGGACCACAACTATCTTACTCCCTTCTGTCTCAAGACCGTCCCATGGCTCCTGCTTCACAGCAGCAATAGGTAAATGATTTGTTTGACATAGATAACACTGGGCCATGGGGCAGGACGCTGATTGAAAAAGCTCCAGGAGCTAGTCTGAGATAGAAGCATGGAAGTCGGAGACATTGGCTCCACACCTGAGATGCTGGGCACAGGTAGCTAAAATAGGTGGCATGATGGAAGAAATGCATTATTATTGTTTCAAGATAAAAGATAACGTGGCCTAACTTGTTAGGGGCAGTGGGAAAGGGAAGAATTCTCATTTCAGAATAAGTTTATTTTTTTTCTCCTAGCTTACTCGTTCACTTGGTGAAACAATTTTTTTTTTTTTTTTTTTTGAGATAGAGTCTCACTATGTCACCCTGGGTAGAGTGCCTTGGCGTTACAGCTCACAGCCACCTCCATCTCCTGGGCTTAAATGATTATCTTGCATCAGGCTCCCAAGTAGCTGGGACTACAGGTGCCTGCCACAATGCCCAGCTATTTTTTTTGTTGCAGTTGTCATTGTTGTTTAGTTGGCCTGGGCTGGGTTTGAACCCACCACCCTCGGTTTATGTGGCTGGCTCTGTAACCACTGTGCTATGGGCACTGAGCCAGTGGAACAATTCTTGTTAAACAGTCACCTAAATCTCAGTAACCTATTGCTTCACGTGCAACAATTATCATCATATCACTTTCCTTTTTCAAATTTTTCAGAACTTTCTAGAACCTTCCATCTACAGAATATATTACATGGAGATCCCATGGAGACCCCGCCTGACCTGGTTCTTGCTTCCTTTTCTAGCCTTTTCTTCATCCACTCTCCAGGAAGCTGTGCTCCAGTCTATATTATAGTACCTGCAGTTTCTGGAAAGCATCGTGTTCTTTTACACAAATTATCTGCCTTCCAGTACTGTTCTCTATGCTTGAAATATCCTTTCTTGCTTGGAAAAATTCTCCTCTTAGCAAGCACAGATATTGCCTCCTCCAGAAACCCTTCCCTGATCCAAGCTATTGTGGTGTTTACTGTGGTTTGACTGTCTCTCCCCTCCTAAACTCAGGTAGAAATTCAATTGTCATTATAACAGTATTAAGAGATGGCACCTTTAAGAGGTGATCGAGCCATGAGGACTTGGCCCTTACTAAGGTATCAGTGCCTTTCTGTGGGAGTTGGTTTATTATAAAAGGAGAACTTTGGTACCCTTTTCTCTCTCTCTCTTGCCTTTCCACCTTCCATGAAGAGATGACATAGCAAGAAGATGATACAGCACTTGACCTTTGCCAATTGTCAGTGCCTTGATCTTGACTCCCAAGCCGCTAGAACCATGAACAATTACATTTCAGTTCTTTATTAAATACTCAGTCTCAGGTGTTTTGTGTTAGCAGCACAAATGGAGTGAGACAGCATTCCTAGAGCAAACCGCATCTTCCTCTTTGCCTGAGACCATGTCACAACATACAGTGATGTGCTGTTCAGGGGCTGTATAGGTGCCGAGTTACTGATGGCCGAGAGCATTGTCTTTTGTCCCTGTGTCCCTGTTCCTTAGCCTGCTGTTCCATAGAATAGGATGGCAGGAATTTTCTATCAGTTGAATGAAGTAAGAGTGAAGAACACCTAGCCGTTTCTGGCACTAACTATTTTAAAATTCTACTGCCTGTTTCCATTTTTTATGGCTTTTCTCACATTGCTGTGTGGTCCATTTCAGATCTGCAGAGTTCTTGGAGGCAGTTATGGGAACAATGATGCTCAATACTCTCTTCTTTCTTCTGTCATAGTTCATACATCAGAGGATCACATCTTATCCCAGTGTATGCAGTCCTCCCAGGACCAACTGTTTCCAGTTTTGTTTTTTTTTGTTTTTTTTGAGACAGAGTCTCACTTGGTCACCCTTGGTAGAGTACCATGGCTTCTTAACTCGCAGCAACCTCAAACTCTTGGGATCAATCAATCCTCTTGCCTCAGCCTCCTATGTAGCTGGGGCTACAGATGTCCCCCACAACGCCCGGTTATTTTTTAGAGCTGGGGTCTCGCTCTGGCTCAGACTGGTCTCGAGCCAAGGAGCTCAGGCAGTCCAGCCGCTTCGGCCTTCCAAGTGCTGGGATTATAGGAGTGATGTTTCCAGTTTCAAGTGATAATATTTAGGGAAGCTATAAACGTCTTTGGAAAGCTCATTTTTTTGCATTAGAATTGATTTATTGGGATAAATTCTCCAAATTGATATTCCTGGGTCAAAGAATATAAATATTTTTATGACTCTTGTCATTGCTTGCTAAACTGTTTACTGCAAAGGTTGTGCCATTTTATTGCTTCACCATCTTACCTGTTTTTTCTCTACTTTTCCTGATGGTATTTTGCCTTTTGAAAAAAAGACATGAATGGATATGCATTTATTATTTTAGTAGATATAAAGTAGATGCTCAGAATATTTTATAATTATTAGTAAGAAAGAATTTTCCTATGCTTCCTATACATAATTTCCACATGTCAATTACTTATGACTCTGAATAGAGATACTTTGAAGGAAGAAGAAGAGTAAATACCCAAATTAAAGAAAGCTGAGATAATTAATGAAGAGTAATTCAAATAGTAACTGGAGAACAGAAGGTGGTTTTATAGTTAGAGGGATCCAGTTTTTTCTAGAAGTATAAAAGCAGACAAGATAGATATGGCCCAGAGATAAAATAATAGGAAATCATTCCTAGCATTTATTGGGAACTTCATATGTGAGAGGTACTGTGCTAATTTCATTATATAGATCTCTTCTTTTCATCTGCAGAACCATCCATTTCACAGATGGGGAAAGTGAGGCCCAGTGATGTTGAGAGACATGTTGATGGTCACATAGAAAGTCCACAAGGAGCCAAGAGTAAGTCCTGATTCCAAAGTCTGTACCACTAACCTCTATCCTGCAGCTCATAGCTGAGTTGGAGGAGAAATGTTTTTGTGGTCCTGAGTCAATTGAAGAGAAGGGGGGATACTCTTCCAGGAAGAGTCATAGTGAGGAGAGTGTTCTAGGGACACAGATGGTTGCAATGGTGGGCAGCATCCTGGTATGAACCTGGTTGTATCATATTTCTGTGATACTTCTTAATGGTCTCTGGGTTTTGGAAACAACAGCAGACTAAAGGCAGAGAAAGGGATGTGTGTGTTTTTGTGTTGCAGGTGCAGCTGGAGCTAGGAAGGGGCCCGGCAGGCTAGAGTTGGGAGAGCGGCACTAACAGTGGCTGGACAGTTGGCCCAGGCCAGACGGTGACCCATGCCTGGGCACGGAGTTAGCTGTATGCATACTGATGCCTCTTCTGTCACCATTGCAGCTTCATATATTACGACCATGACCACTGACTACCAGAAAGCACTGACCGTCAAGGTTCTGGTGCCTGTGATTTACTGGCTGTTGCATACACCAAAGGGGGTTGTCCTCAGCAGTGGCTGAGTCTCCTTCATGGCTTTAGCCCCCAGTCTATGTGACAATTGTTGTCACTGTCCTCATCTGGCATAGGAGAGCACTAAGGTGCAGAGAAAAGTCACTTTCCCAACATCCCCAGCTAGTAATCGAGGGAGCTAATATACAACTCAGGTAATCCGAGGAGGGAAGTGATGCTTGGAAGGTCAAGGAAAAAGTCCAGAGTCACATTGCTGGTGGGCGGTGAAGGCAGATTCCAAGTGCAAGCTGTCTGAAAATGGATGAGCGGCAGGTGATGAAGTGAAGAGGTGATCCAGGTGCGGGAAGCACCTGTGTCCCTGACTTTGCTGTCCTTAACCATGAAAACCAAGCCAATGCCTCTTAGAAAACAAAGACAAAGAGAAGGAGAAGGGAGAGAAGGAGGGGGAGGAGGACCCAGGGCCCTGGCTTTACCTTTGACTGTGTCTGAACAGACAAATCTGCACAGTGGTGTCAGAGGCTGAGTTTATTTTTTTTATACACAGGCCCTTTGTCTCCCCTACAGTCAGCCCCGATTAGCTCCAGGCCGTAGTCCTACTCCAAAGCCACCACCCATCAAGGGCTGGTTCTCTTGCCCTTTGCCCAGGCTTTTGATCAGAGGGCGCCGGGCACTAAAGGCACAGCTAGGAAGCTCTTCCTTAGGGCTTCCTGGGATGGCTTCAAAGGTCGGAAAGCAATTTGCAGCTTTTGTGTGGAAGACCACAGGGTTCGGAAAGGGACTGCTCCAGTTGGTGGGGAGCTAATTAGGCCCAGTCACTGTTTGGCCACCTCATCCTCTCTTGAAAGCCCTCCGGGATGATGTGATGGGGGAGGACAGAGACCACTTTGTGCTCAGCGGGCAGTTTGCTGCCACTGTGCAAGTAGCGGGTTTGGGAAATGAGTCTGGGGAGACCAGCACTTCATAGTCCTCGGGAGATTTGCCAAATGGACTGTCCGCGAGGGGCTGTCCTGTATTTACACCCTGCAGTCGCTTATGGGAAGGCCAAGATACTATAATGCTACACGTTTTTTCCCTTGGGTGACTTTCAATGCAGGATTACTAATTATGGATCGCATATGCTGTTGTATCCCTATTAATAAAAGATATATACTTTTATCAATGAATTAACTGTTTCCATGGTGACTAATGCACTCTGCAAGACGGAAACTGGAATATTCTAAAAGCGGATCCCCTAAGGAAATGGAGGAAAAGTAGAAAGACATTTGGATTATTTATAAACCGTGATTCTGCCTGGTTATTTTGAGGGAAGAGAAGAGCAAAACGATGTGCTATTAGGCCACTTTTGGGGGATAAAGGTTGTATCTAGAGCTCTAGCTAGAGGCTTCATTTCTAGGGTTCACTAGACCTAATTCCAAGTTTAAATTTCCTGCTTACTAGCTGTGTAACAGGTGACTAGCACTCTCAGTTTTATTTTGTTCCTGAGGATACCCATGGGATCTTATAAGATTGTAAATAAGAAATAAACAGGCAGTGAGGCACACAGCAAGTGTTCAGTGTGTATTAGTTGTCATTGTCATATAAACATTCCTTAGGATCAGTTACCAAAGTTAATAAGAAAGCACCATAGTTCAGCCACCAGTTGCCCAATTCCTCAACCTCTCTCCCTCCCAGCAGGTAGCGTGCAGGAACACTCCATTCATTCCTGTTTTGCTACCAGCGGCTCGTACAGTAATTAATATTGCTATCTTAATTAGTGCCCATTAGGTCTTTAGTTGGGACAAAAATGACTGGATAAATGTACACAGATTTGCTAAAGCTGTATTTTACAATTTAATGATGCCAGAGGCTCTTAACTAATCCTTAGGTCAGCAATTCTTTTCTTTGCTTGTGTTCTTTATATTTTTATCTGCTTTCTGCTTATGCCCTTTTGATGTTCTTGTAGCAAACTCATAGGACTTCTCTGCAATGTACCAAGGGCCCAAGTATTCTGTTGAAAGGACTTTGTGTTCCTAACTGCAAATCCTCATAAACCCACATGCTTCCTTTTCCTTGGCTAGCTTTTCTGCCCTGTGCTCCTTGGGCAACAGCATTCACCGACTGTGAATTTGCATATTGCAAGCAGTCAGGCACAGCTGCTTGGTGGCACTGCATCCTTAAGCATTATGCATGACAGTCCTGAACAAATGGGTTAAGTGTAATTTAATGCTTATGGAGAGCATTTATGATCTATTGGGCACTTTGCTCCTTATTTTATGGGTATTAGCACTTCAATTACACGAAATTCTGAAAGGTAAGAAATGGTGGAGTCAGACACACTTAAATATGAATTCTGGTTCTCTTTACAGCTGACCCTTGAACAACATGGGTTTGAAATACATAGGTTTGCTTATGTATGATTTTTTTTTTCAGTTAATAAAGTCAATTATCTCTGCGTTGGTAGGTCTCACATCTGCAAACAAACATGTTTGAAAACACAGTGTTCATGGGATGTGAAACTCATGTGGAGGACAGACCTTTGTATCTGAGGGTTGGGAGGATGACTGCTGGACTTGATTCTGTGTGGATCTGGGTATCCGTGGGCAGTCCTGGAACCAATCCCCTGAGGACAGAGAGGGATGACTGTGACTATACATGAATCCGTTATGGGCCTCCCTTCACTTACCTGTAATGTGCCAATCATGGTCCTGCCTCCTAGGGTTACTGAGGGGATAACTGAGATAGCATTATGTAAAATGCAAGTCAGTAAAATAAATGTGAATTCTTTTTTCTTCTCTTTAAAGTTCTGCTGAATAAGTTCTGCAGGTATTTAACCCCCCACAAGCTATCTTTTATATTTTCTTTTCTTTGCTTCACTTATCTCCCTTTTTACCTGCCCTGCCACGGAGCTTACCTCTTTCACGCTGCTGGAATCTGCACTAACGTCCACATGTCTTCTGCGTTTTACTTCTTAGCAGTTTGTTGCTGGACTTTCTGCTTGTTTCCTTTAGGAAACCCCCTTCTCATTCAGGTGAAAGAAAGGACTGACTTCCTGGCACGGCTTTCTCAGAAAGAACTCAGCCCCAGCCAGTTTCATAATTTTAGCCTTTACATTTAAGTCTGTTATCTATTTTTCAAAGTTCGTGTTGGCTTATGGTGTGAGATAACAGTCTAAGGTTTTTTATTCTCTCATTTATTATGAATATCCAATTATCCCAAGCACCATTTGTTGAAAAGACTACCCTTCACCATTGAAATGCCTTGGGAATGTTGTTGAAAATAAATTGACCTTGAGTGTAAGATTAATTTTTGGCTCTTTTTTGTTCCTGCTATCTAAGTCTATTTTTGTATCAATATTGTATTGTCTTGATTACTGTAGCTTTGTATTAAGTTTTGAAATTGGGTAGTATGATAGCCTGAAAAATGGTTCTCTAAAAGATTTTCGTGTTCTAATCCCTGGACCTTGTGACTGTTATCTCATGTGGCAAAAAAGGGTCTTTGTAGTCTGATTGAAGTGAGGGTCTTAAAATTTCGTTTTCTCTTCAGTTTGGATAATTTCTACTGATTTATATTTAAGTTCACTGATTATTTCTTATGCTATTTTAAATCTTCTCTTGAGCCGATGTAATTACTTTTTAATTTCAGTTTCTACACTTTTCAACTCTAGAATTTCTGTTGGGTCCTTTTAAAACTGTTTCTATCTCGCTATTGAGATTTTTTTTTTTTATTTTGAGCTATCATTAAAATATTTTTCTTTAATTCTTTAAACATAATTTTCTTCCATTATTTGAACATATTTATAACCACTGCATTGTGGTCTTTGTCTACTAAATCCGACATCTAGAGTTCCTCAGAATGTCTTGTTAACTTCTCTGTTCCTGAGAATGGGTCACATTTTCTTATTCATTGTATATTTTGTAATTTTTTGCTGTATATTTACACTTGAGATAATTCAGTGTAGCAGGTGTGAAATCTGAATTTTTTTATAACTTGTCTGGACTTAAACTGGATAATTTTTTTTCCTTGTGGTGTATAGCTATTGATGTCTCCAATCAATATTTTCTTTTTAAACTTATTTGGCTTCCTAGGGTTACCCCTGTGTCTGTACTGCTAAGTAGTAAATGATGGATTTGGCAGAGGTTTGCCCAAACACCTCAAGCCTATGAAACTCCTACCCTCTGTTGATCAGTGTGTTTGAGGTATGGGGTTGTAATGGGGGGACGGCCTGAAAAGGGTTAAAAATGTTTTCTGTCTCTCTACAAACCTTCCCCACTCTTTTTGGGAATGAAAATGTGCATCCCTGCCTCAGGCAAGTGGTTGGGATTATTTTAGCTGAAGATAGAATGAATCAGAATCATCAACTATAGTTCAACAGCAGTAGCCTAAAGCTTTACCCTTCCTACACACCCGTAAAGCTCTGTATTCCTGCTCAGAGGTAGGACTTGGGTACTTTAAGATGGGAGTCTGATGGCTTCCTCATTTGCCAGCAAATTGCTTAACATCTCTTTCCTTTTCCTCAATTGATTTGTTCTCATGCTTCCCATGTGGCCTCTGGGAAAAGTACCCAACTTTTGTCAAGCCAGCAACACTCTGTTCTTGGTTCTTGGCCAAAGAATGAGCAAACGCACTGAAAGAAGGGCAAACTTGAGGCAAAGTTCATTAAGCAAAGTAGGATACATTATCTACAGACAGCAAACAGGCCCCCTGTCATAATAGTAGTGCCCTGATTATGGTCTGGGGTCCTGTTTCATGTTGCCTAGGTGGAGCTCTCGTCATGGTCAACATCACCATCAAACCACTTTGATTGACAGTTGGATCAAACCAGAGTCTTACTGTGGATCTCCCAAGAACCTCTCTGAAAGCCCATTCAGGGGGTAAACTGCAATGCAGACTCAAGATAATGATGTGATAACCTTAGCTTGCTCTAGATCATCTTCCAGACCTGTTTGGCCTATCCACTGGGGAATCCTCTGAATTATTTTGAGGTTGGTGCTCTAAACTCTGATTGGAAGGTAGGCATGGCATCATTCCTCCCTCTCCTAGGTGTGATCATTGCTCAGGGCTCCTGTGTTTGTCCCCAGGAGAGCCATAGGTCCCTCACTGTCAATCTAACACTTTCAGTAACAGGGTACATACTGAGAGCACAGCCAGCTCTCAAGTCTGCTTTGCACTGGGGTGTTTGTAGTTTCCTCTTCAATCTGGGACGTGTTGGGATTGTATTACCTCTTTTATAGCTCTCTCATTTCTTGCATTTGTTGCCCTTCCCAGTCGGGTCAGGCTGACAGAGCTGTTGGATTTTTCCCCATTCATTTTCTGCTGAGCTTGCTACTTGACTGATGACATCACTTGTTTGGATTTTTGCTTCTGCTCCAAATCAAGCTTGTCCTCTCTGGCAGAAAGACTGATTTCTAAGGTTTGCCTTGCCTAGTAAAACTACTATTCTTGTCAATCTGGAAAAGATAGGAACCCTCCTAGCTAATAAAGCCATATATTTGTGAGTCAAAATAAAATCTTCAGACCCCTTAGCTGACTGAATGGAACTCCTCTTGGCCAAGGGGACCCTAGAAATCCCTAAAGCTCAGTCAATGCCCAAGAGAAGGGAGGTCAGACATGGCTTGTCATGTCCCCTTCCGTTTTTTTAATAACAATAAGATGATGGTAAATCATTAACAGGCCTACACTATATAAGACAAAGCTCCTAGGTCGTCGTGCGCAGCCGTCATGGCAGCCGAGGAGAAGGACCCTCTGAGCTATTTCGCGGCTTACGGGAGCAGCAGCTCAGGCTCCTCGGGCGAGGAGGATAACATCGAGCCGGAGGAGACAAGACGTAGAGCCCCAGATCCGGCGAAGTCCGCGGGCAGCTGTGGGAACAAGGCAGAGAAGCGGCTGCCGGGACCCGACGAGCTGTTCAGCAGTGTGACTCGCCCAGCCTTCCTCTACAATCCGCTCAACAAGCAGATAGACTCGGGAGGCACGTCGTCAAGGCGCCTGAGGAGCTTCTGCCCGAGACCCCTTCCCTTTGACGCCGAAGTGCCTGCGGTGCTGCCTCCAAGACAGTGTCTGCTGCAGCCTCCTGAAGGGGTCAGCCTTGGCGTAGTATCTCTGAGACTG